>JAGDQP010008284.1:0-63652 GCA_022664845.1 Lepisma saccharinum | reverse complement strand
AATAGGTCCTCGTTTGGAACCTATAGGGTCAATTGGAATATTCCCGAAAGTTGGGGAATTTAGATACTTCTAAGCTTGCAACACTGTAGATTGCACAATAGTCAACTCGTGATATAAACAATAGTCGAGGAAGAGGCTTCGTACTGTACTGAATCTCTGCTCCAATTTATGAGTTTGTGTGTTGTATTTGTGAAGGACCAGAATAATTTTTGTAAGGCAACTTGACCAGAAACATGACTAAAATGACCCCGTTCTAAAATAGAAGATCCGGTTCTTAAGTTTTTATGAACACGTGTTGATCATTGAGTTCGAAGACATTTCACACTATCAGAGTAAAGGCTTATGTGTGTACAAGTAGTTTCATTTCCTATAATCAGTGGTACAAACTCCAAGAATTAATATATTTCTAATATTAGGCTTTTGGGGAAAATATCGACACTACGTCGTGGGGTACTTCCGACACCTTCGCCAATAGTATATTTCTATACTTTCTTCTCAAAAATCAATGTAACACTATTCGTGTAAATTACACAGATGTCTCTCTTTATTTTTCATAGCAGACATCGTTCGTAACTACTCCTGAAAGACTTCGAAACACTCTAGGAACAACGAAACCATGAGTTCAGTTTTTGATGCGGCAAGAAATAGAATGAGTCTTATTACAGCTGCAAAGGCGTTTCACTTTCCTCGATACAGGTTGCGGAACAAAAAAAAAGAAGAAGAAAAAAGAGAATTTGGGGAGAAGTCAAACTTGGTGTCTCATCAAAAAGGAACTTAGAAAAGATTCTTTGAGATCGATCTAACAAATAGTTTAAAACTTTTGGATTTAAGCCAGTAATAAAATCTCTGAGTGTGTATATGTTCCTTCAGGTGTACATTCTGAAACTCTGCAAGAGCCATCAACATTACAACGTAATTTGACTTGATTGTAATCGAGTTCTTCCACCCTTTGATTTAGAGGTAACGAGAAAAACGATAAAATTTATTTTACATTTTATTCTTTTTAAAATCACTTCATTTTAAGATAATCTGTCAGACGCCATTTCCACATGCAATGTCAATTCATCGTAAAGTGTTACTGAGTTCATAGCAATAGTTGTCAGTGTTTAAATGTGTTTTCATTTTGTGTCGAAAGTGCTTCAGTAAAGTGTTGGAATTGTCCATGTAGTGGGGTATTCCCGACACATCGCACTAGTTTGATTTGAACACTCTTAGTTACCAAATTATTCAGATGTGCAAAGTGAAACATGTATTAAATAAAAAGAAGAGACAACAGGCTTTGTGATGACGTGCAGAAATCTCATGTCAATGTTTCATATGTTTTGAAAGATACGAAAAATTCTTAGGGCCGGTTTCTCCAACGTCGATTAAATATAGCTTAACCATCCGATAACTAACCGTGCGTTAAATTTTTAACCGTCCGTTAAAAATTTTCCATTTCACCACCGCTAACATTACAAATTTAACGAACCGTTTACAATCGGACCGTTAAGTGAAGAAACCACTTGATTTCTAAATTTCTCATAAGCTAAACGAATTCTGATTGGTAGAGTGAAAAGTTGTGTACGCCGGTCTGACAAATGAACCTCGCAATCCGCAAGCAATGCAATAGGTGGCTGGCGCTTGTTCGTGTGTGTTTAATACATGTTTATATGTATGTATTCAAATGATCTCCAAATAAATGCCAATAAAATAATATGACAATCCGTTAACAGTAAACAAGGCAAGAATCTTATCCTCTCCCGACTTCCGGAAGCAAGCTTCAGTACATATATCTTTTCGACACACTAGAGGAATAGAAACAGATGAGTTAAAAAACGTTTCTTATTTCTGGATATGTTAATACGGATTGTTTCTCCTTTCGTTTACATAGCTAATTGCAGTGCTCAAAAGGTTGAGCCCTTCATTCTTATAAATACAGACAGGATTAGCCAGTTTTCATCTATTTCATGGAAGTAAGTAATACTTTATGTTAGCTATTTCTGTTGTGTGGCGTTAAATGTAGATCCAATGTTGTTATTTTCATAATTTCGGATGCATGCAAGTATAATGAAATAAAGTCAAGCAACGGGGTGGCTCATGGATCAAGTTCAGTTTAGGTCACCCAGCCACTGAGAAATACGTACACTTTATACCACTCATTACCTTGCAAATAATTTACTTTGACACTTCTGTAAATACCTAGCGGTAGACAGCAACCCAAATTCAATTTCGAAAAGCAATACTTAATAATAATTTACATAAATACGTACTGGATTTACTTTACATACAGGTATGGCGCCACATGGGGAATATCAATAGCGTCATTTCGTGTGATGAATATCATGTATTTGCTACATAATTAATGGAAAGATATCGAGGGGCGCTAGAAAGCATAGATAGGTTAGGTAAAGCCTGGGTTAGGAAAATTATTTTATCATTATACTTGAAGCACATCACATTTAACAGGCCATCCTTGTGCTCAGCTCGAACGCGGAAGTAGCTAATTAATTGCATGTACTTGTTGCATTTTCAGTCTCATACTTTTATGGCCTAAATCTTTCTCCTGTGAATATTATATTTTTTGTCTTACCTAAATTGAACTTAACCCGGGGCTGGGACACAATTTTGAAGGGCGTATGCGTGTTCTTGCACTCACATCATCCTTGCTCCATATTGTTCATTGCACGGATCCGAAATAATGTCAATATCAATTGCAAGTACATTCAGCGCCGCATAACAGAAGTAGCTAAAAGTAAGAATTTCTTAATATGAAAAGGAATGACTTATTGGCTATAGTTAAAGGAGATATACTCGACGGAATTGCATTCTTTTTACGTAGTATGATCGTTATTCTAACTTTTCCTGTTTACATGTGAACATTTATAATACACGATCGGTAATGTTCACAATACTTTCTTTACTCCACATCATTTCTCCTCCCAAAATATCTTAAATCAACGTTTCTGGCATGTACTACCACTCTCCGAAACAGTTTTGTAAACTATATACAGACACGTATTAGAGAAAAGTATTCTCCTGAAATTATTTAAAAGGAATTATGTTAATCGTTAAGACGACGTGTACAAATGTAAAGCGACATTCTGCGGTTTTTTTTTACTATATTGCCTTTCTTTTGTACGATAAATATTAAAAACGTTGATCAAGTGCATAATTTATACCTTAGACCTAAATACGTAGCGCACACGTCTACTTTTCCTGTAAAACCATTCTATAGAGTGCGTCTTCTTAAGCATACCCATATAGGCCCCAAAACTTACTCGAACATCATATTTACATTGCCCGCAAAGCAGGCAACATTGTTTTTAGATGTTTTTGATCTTTAATACTATTGAAATGCATTGTGCCAAGTTGTATATTTCATGAAGCAATTCTGTGTTTATGCTTTCCATTTCTTGTTTCCTGTTTTCAAACTTTCGAGATACAGAATCACTATTGGACCGTTAAATATTTAATTGACGAAAATCTGATGATTAAAGTTAACGACAGCTTTAACAAACCGTTAGCGTTAACCGATGTTGATGAAACGGTCATTTCTCCTAATCAGACGTTAAATGTGCTTAACGGGTTGTTAAATCCTTAACCAGAGTTGGTGAAACCGGCCGTTAGAGGGTAGGGAATACCCCAAACGATCATTTAATGTTTACAAGTAAAAAAAAAGGAAATCAACACAGCAATATTTTCAATACTCACTAGGAAACATTACTATTTTGTGAATTTCAGTTCTGAAAATGCTTAGCGCCATTCGATAAATAAAAACAAGAAATTCTCCCCCCCCCCCAGCCCTTTGTCAGGGCCAAACAACGACTTACAAACTAAAAGGATTACCACGGTGCGATCAGAAACATTTACAGTTCTTCAATGATTTTTTTAAAAAATTGCAAAACGCACCTCCCGATAATTACATTCTAAAATCCGGTATTGACGTAACAAATGAGCAGTGTACAATTCAATATGTTTATCATACTCTGAAGTTAAAACAAATTATGACCAATAAGCCATAATACAGCATTCTGTTTTGTTATCGAAAAATATTTAAAGTCCGGGTAGCGTACCAAAGTATCCACTGTCAAGAGTTTAGTTCATGTTCTACATATTTTGGCCATCAAGCTCACAATAAAACAGCCATATATCCCTTATTTTAACACACTGTTGAATCTTACGTTCTATAGTTTCATTCTGATCGCAACCTTCACAAGTCGCTGACACCTGAAAAGCAAGACTTTTTTCTTTGCTGTAGTTAAAAAAAATATCATGCACAAAGCATACCAGGCAGCCCTCTTACTTAGCACAGCATTATTAATGTTAATCCAAAACTGTTCCCAATTATAATCCCGGTGTTTTTGAATACATCTAATCGTATTTTCTATGTATTCTAAACCAGACTTTTTGATATACGTGTTGATAAGTCATTTTCACCATCTCTTCCTGGTATTCCTATCCCACCAAATCCCCAAAATGCGTCCTATAATATTTAGCATACTCTCTCTATTTGCTTGGGGTGACAGACTCAAAATCTGGGTCTTTTCCTTATTGATCTTAGCTCCCGACACTTGTTCAAATTTATCAATTTCGTGTTGTATCGTAGGTATCTCATTCGGAGATGTCGAAAAAATTGTCACATCATCAAGATACGATTGTACTATCAAAGATAAAGTTCGCTGTGGGCCACTCCTCAAAATTTGATCAACACAAAATATTATGGGTGCCACCGCAAGACTATACATTATTGGGCTTAGTGCATCCCCTTGAGGGAGGGGTTTACCCCGTATGATAAAACAAGGCGTCGTCTGTTGGTGTATTTTCACCGTCAGTCTACGTATCCTCTAGTATACCTGCAATAAACGTGTTATCTTAATCAGAAACCTATAAAATTGGAAGAAATTCTCAAATAATCATATGACACTCTATCAAAAGCATTTTCAAAATCTCCACTTCTTCACAGGTGAATAATGTATCTAGGGCTTCTCTAAAAACTACAGGAATCTGAGGCACCTCATAATCCAAAAAATCATGTCTGAGATTGTGCTGTAATTGGGTATCAAAACCTTTTTTTAAATGCTGGTACAAAAACGTTATTGACGTACTTTATTATAAGCCTGTGTTACCACGTCCCCATCTTGAATATGTACGATGTGATCCTTTTGACCCCTGAGTCTCTCCTTTTTAATTAATTCTAAAGACATTTGTTCCATCGAATCTACAACATCACATTTAGAGCGTATCAAAATACCCTGACTTTTCGGGCGGAACAATCCTAAAAGATAAACTTTTATTTTCTTAATATGAGTAAACACTTCACGATCCCTCTGTCTATATTTTTTTCTGATATTCTTGCAATTACCGATAATAATATGCTTTCTGTTGTTTTAAACACCTCGCTCCCTCAAGTTGCTCTCCTTTACAAAAAAAATAATTTGATTTTTACCTTGTGTATGCCACCATTGACTCAAAGTCATATTTGGCCTACTGTCCTTACGTATTTGTTGCCACTCAAGCCGAAAACGTTCCTGAAAATCAGGTTGTACAAATAAGCTAGTATTCATATGTCACAAATTCGATCTTCTATAAGTTTGTATTGGTGTATCGGAGCAGGTTTGATTTGTAATATCACCACATTATGATCTGTGAAACTTGTCCCAACCACTTAAATTTTGTCCACCTGCAGCACTAAATTTTGACTGATAAAAAATCGATCAATTCGACTTCTTGAGTGAGACGTCAAAAAAGTCCAACCTGGATTGTTCCGTTGTTTCAAAGACCAAATGTCTACGAAGTCAAAAGTAGCCACTGCCCTCCTTACACTATTCGAAACTAAATTATGTGGTTCGGATTCCCCCGCTTGGAGGGTGGCATTAAAGTCTCCCCCTTACACCACGTTCTCTCCACTGTCATGTAATGCTAAAGCTAAATCATTTTCGAAAAAAAATCGTTTATTTTACACACCGGTGCAGTAGAACTCATCCCATAAGCTGACACGAAATGATAATTTAACAAATCAGTTTTAGTAATTCTTTCCGTTGTCGTTCCCGATGTTTGTAGCAATTGTAAATCCGTGCGAGCCAGTAAAGCTGTAGCGAAGGCCTGTTCGGAAACAGATTGAATTACATTATAATTGGCAAAGTAAACTTCATTTAAATCACGGTTTTCCTGTACATATAAAACATGTATGTTATGTTCACGCAAAAAATTATTACAGGCTGGCAGTTGGGTCCGGTTAGAAGTTAACCCGTGTATATTAACAGTAACTAATCTCAAAGCATGCATATTTTCAACTTCAAACACCACCCTTATAAATATATTTGAGGACGGGGAAGAACAGAAAAAACGTCTACCAAAAAATAATAATACCTTATAATCGAACACCTTCATAGCAAAACCACCTACACACCTGAGAAAACATACTCCCATAAGCATCGTAACAACAAATTATTCTATCCCCACACCCATCAATGACGTTATCATAACGCAATAGTACCAAACAAGTTTCTATACAAAAAATAAATCCGGTTCTCACAAAAAACTAAAACATACATTCAAAAAACAGAAATACACCTTACATATTATCCCTTCGATGTCTCACAACTCGTAATTGTTTCTTTTTGTCAGGTAATCTAGTTTGTTTATCCACACCTTTAGACATATTTCCTGCTTTTCGTTTTAAACCCGCACTTCCCTTACCCACTTGTTTACTACTTTCGACCGTCTTACTTTCACTGGAAGTTATCTCACTGTACTCTGTAGGGCTCGGCATTTGCTTTTCTGCCTTTCCGAGTTTCCCATCAGCCAAACTCTCTTCCACTCCGTCCTCCATATCCCCACTCTCCATTAGGTCGGCGCACAAGAATTTTGATTATCTCCTTCGTCGTCACTTTTAAATTCATCCTCACGTTCATCATCTATTGTTATAGCACTTACCTTGTCAGAAATAACTTCACCAACCTCTCTTATTGACCCAATGTTCTCTTGACCATCATTCTCACTAGGAATTGGACTTTCATTTGCATCCTTTAATTCCTCTTGTAAGTCTGTCTCTTCCATGCTATCCAAAACAACACTTGCTTGCAGAATCCCTACTTGTAGACTGTCCTGCTTTACGCTGTTGCCACTTCCTTATCTTCCTTCTCTCCTATTACAGGCGTAATTGACCGTCCATCCATTACGGGCTCTTCCAAGGTAGTGAAATGGCTCCTTCTTTCCTAGACCCATCACTTTCTTCTAACTCAGGAACGTTCTTTGAAACTCTTAAAATCCCCCTGCCCTCCATCCCCATTGTCTTCTTGCTGTTCATACCGACCGCTCTGGGGTTCCCTATCAAGTCTCATCCCCCTGTTGACCCCCTGCCTTTTACGCAGTGCACAATTTGCCATTAAATGTCCAGGCTGTGCACAGAAGTTGCAGGTGATTTACTGAAACTAATATTGAACCGATGATCACGTTCGGTATGTCCTTTATCAACAATATTTTCACAAATTGTCTTCCAGTACGAATATTATAATATATATGATCTTCACTAAAGTACTCATCTTTAATTTCTTGTACTCTCCCATACATATTTAAGGCGGCCTTTAAATCTTCCACCGGTAATTCCAAGGTCACCGAATAAATCCGAACTAAAGTAGTTGATTTCGCTGCTAAATCTATCATTAGTCTATAACTATTTGTTTCATCACGAAATTCCACTGTGCCCCCGCATTTCTGTAAAATCTCAGTTCATAAATCAGCCGTACGCAGCTTCAAAGAAAGTATGCGACCCAAAAAGTCAATTTCTATTGAACACATTTCTTCTGGCCTTAACCCGAATACTTCATTTATAAACACATGCGCCATAATACTTGAAGACAATCGCTTCACAGGCTGAAAATGAATTCTTAACGTATTAACACGTTCAATTTTCATCTTATTCAAAAGTCACAATACTCCCCGCTCTACAACCTTTATCGTTTGACTCAGTCCGCCTAATCCACTTAATTAAAAAAAAACAGATACTGTTCCTCCTTACAAAACGGTCGTTTTCAAATATAAAGTCCATCAAATGACGCATTTCTTAATTAAATCAATGAAACTGCAACTTTCTTCCAGTTCAAAAACACTGCCCCACTCACCGCACTCTACCATATTGCCTTTTACACGCAAAAACAAACGAGGAAGAAAAAAGTACACTGGAAACACACACAACTCAGATAGTCTGCACCACGTAAGCAGCTAATCGTTGAGTCAAGGTGCAGAACTTCTCCTCTGCCCTTCCTCGCCCGCCACCACTCTACTACAGAACACGACAAGCTCGCTTGACTGCTGCGAGCAAACTGAGCCACGGCGACTCATATAAATAAACTGTTGAATGCAAAACATGACCTCGCTTTTTTCGTTCAACCATGGGTAAGAATCGTTTCAAGTAATTACTTATGTTTCCTAGCTTCGATGATAAAGCCTCTAGGTCGACAAAAAGGCAGAAAGACCGCTTAGCACCCAATCGTTAGTTGTAGGAAAAATTAAATCTTCCCTTTACAAAACCTTATATTCGTGAAGAACAACAACGTGACTTTTTGTAAGGTTTCGCGCTAAACAATAAATTATGAAAAGTCATAACTCATTTGACATTTTTGCAATGTATTTTTTTAAAAAAGATCGGCAACAAGTCATTGATTCTTGTACACCTTAAACGAAATGTGAATCGAACTGTTCTAAATAAAATATTGCTCTTGGAAGTCAAAGTAAGTTACATAGTCATGAACATTGCATAAAATAAAGATATTTGAAGATTTTTATCAATTATATATATTAATTTTCCCCCTACTATTACGTATAAATAAGTAAAATATAATATACTTAGCAGCATTGAAGTAATTACGCATTTATTGGGGTTAAATTCTTAATTATACATTACATTTCTATATGGTTCCTCAGAGGCACCCGTTGGTCCTACGAAGTGTAAAAAGAGCTTGGACTTTCCCGTGTTAATTGATGTTTTATATTAGAAGCTCTTTGATCCCACTCCACTATCCTTTTTCCACTTCTTCTCAGCCGACGGATTCTTAAACTCTCAATCTATCCCTTTGGGTCCACTTATAGTTATAGTAATACTACTACTACTACTACTACTACTACTACTACTACTACTACTACTAATAATAATAATAATAATAATAATAATAATAATAATAATAATAATAATAATAATAATAATAATAATAATAATAAGCAAAGTAATGGTCTTGTAGACAAAAGCAAAGCACAAGGTATATTATCAAACGCTCCTTCAAGAGCAAGATCTATCCAGAAAGATAGGATCAACGTTATAGTTTTCTCCACCCTTTCAGACGACGAAGAATCCAATTGTGTTTGGCTCATCTGTATGCGACTTGTAGTTACTAAGATCAAGGGGTACTGCTAAAGATCGCTCGAAAACAGTCCGCTAGTAAATCTCAACTAGCAGTTTATTGTCCTTCTAACTACTACAGTAATGAAATAAAAATTAAAATAATAATAAAAACTAGAATTAAAACTAACTGAAACTTATCTGATTGAGTTACAGTATAGATGAAGAATACTAAGGGAGTTAAAAGGATCTGCCATTTGTAGAGTTATAGTCATAGTTTCCCCACACTTTCAGTCCATGAGAAATGCAACGGTATATGTCTCGTCTCTGTCTGGCTGAGAGGGTGGGACGGACAGATAGAGAGAGAACGAACTGTAAGTCATCCCTATTTACTGGCCACACCTGAGCACACCCATATTTGATCGCTTGCTCACTGGTGACGAAAAGTGGGTCCTCTATGACACTTTCAAGTGCACCAGACCTTGGTTGTCGACACGTGACCCTGTTTCTCACACCTCAAGACCACCTCTGAAACCCACGAAAGGTTATGCTCTCTGTATGGTAGACTTATCGCCAAGTGGTGCATTACGAGCTCCTTCTACCTGGTCACACCATCACTGCTGACCTATACTCACAGCAGTTGTAAAGGGTGCACCGTGCATTGCGGCAGAAGGAGCCGACATTGGTGAATCGCAAAGGTGTACTGTCCCTCCACAACAGTTCCAAGTCACATGTGGCAAAAAGGACCCAGGAGACCCTTCAGCAACTTGGCTGGGAGACATTGTACCATGTATCATATTCACCGGATCTTGCGCCAACATATTACCACTTGTTTCATTCCCTCGATAACCACCTCCGTGGGAGATCCTTCGCCAATGAGGGAGACCTGCGGAACACACTCACGGACTTCTTTGCCTCGAAGACCGCCGACTTTTATCACCAGTATATTGTGCAGCTGCAGGAACGTTGGCAAAAGTTGTTGGATGCTGATGGAGCTTACATCGAAACCTAAAGGTACGTACCGTCCACTGTATTGCTTTTACTTATTGCTCTGCTCTAGAACGGCAAAAATAGTTTTGGTTACCTTGTATTTCCAAATTTTAGCAGTAAGTAAATAATTTTAAATAAGACACGGACATACTTCATCCATATGTGCCTCTACAAAAATATTTAAAGTAAGGATTTTGGTCACCATCCAGAATTCAACGTACAACTTCTGAAATTACTAACATATATAGACAAGAGGTTTTGAAAATAGGGGTATCTTTAATATCATATAGTTTGAACTAAAGGTTCGACATGATTTTAAAAGAAAGCACACTTAGCGTTAATAAAAGCTATGAAAGCTAATTAATGTAAGGACACATGAAATATGTTTTTGCATTTGAACAATGTGATTTTTCTACCGTGCTTAAACGTCACTGGTCTCATCTGGTGGGCTCTAGGTTTATCAAGTAAACCATTTAGCGACCCTTCAGAAGGATTTGTTTTTGTCCTTTGTTATTGGGTTTGTTTCTTGTGTTTCTTTATCTACCATTTTCTATATCCTGTTTTTCTTATGTATGTAGAGGAGAACCATTTCGAAAGTAAACATCACATGTTTTCGCATAAAATTCCATATTAAGCACGTCGTTCGATGCATTTACTAACTCTATGGGTTAGTAGACAGCGAACAGCGTAACTGTCGAAGTACATTTCTAGTATTGTCCCCTGAACAACATCGTCTTTCCAACGACCACCGGTTTCCCATCCGAGCTACATCGCCTGCCCAATCTTACAATAGCGGATGAATTATGCAGTCTGTGGAGTTATTCATTACGTAGTCTTCTCCATTCTCCGGTCGTCTCGTCCCGATTTGATCCGTATATATTTCTCAAATTCTTAACAAACACTCGCAGTTAATGTTGATCTGCTAGCCGTAACCTTCTTTCGCATCCATAAACTAGTAAAAATAATAACCACCAGCGTTACAAACCGATAGGTTCTGAGTCTGCCCCAACGCCATCTGTCCGCGCTTGGTGGAACTGCTTCCACCTCGGTGACAGCAGTGTAGTCAGCGCTTCGCGTCACCTAGCCACGAACGGCGTATTAGGGGTTTTCTAGACCGAGTGGCCGTCACGTCTTTATTCACGGGACTCCCCAGTTTTCCTCACGACGCTGGGTGGACGCCGAAAAGTGGAATCAATCCGGAAATTGAACCCGGGACCACGCGGACAAGAGTCCAACGCTCTAACCGCTAGACTATGGAGCCCCTAACCATAAACTAATAACCGTCCTGATATTCTCAGTTTTTACTTTCTTTATATTAATCGCAAGGTTAGATGCTTCTGGACTGAATACAAATATCCTTTGCTCAATGCTAAGCGACTTTCTATTTCTCCCGTAAACTCTTTTTTGCTTGTTATAAATGCTTCCAAATATTTAAACTTGTTTATGTGCTCTAATACATATGTATACAGACGAGTTTACAATGCAAAATATGAAACACAATATATATTTCAAATTGCTGAGTTGACTTAAATAGTGCAAATATCTGCACAAGGTTGTTTATTTAAGTAAGTATATTCTTTTCCACTGTTTTGTAAAAAAAAAAAAAAAATCTTTTCAGGACATTTAAGCGAGAAAAAATAACCATGAAAACAGGACTATATATAGCTGAAGTTATTACGTCGGGAGTACCAACGCTATGTCCTCTACAAAATGAGAAAGATTTCACCAAAAGTGGAGTACATGAATTTGTGTCGTTATCTGATTAAAAAAAAAAATATTTAAGACATTTAGGCAACTATGGCTCAGGTCGATATAGGGTAGGGAAAAGATGATGGAAGGAGTTGACTAGATCCTAATTTAAAGGTACACCCCAGCATTTAACTGGTGTGACTGAGAAAACACTTCAGTCAGGATGGTCGTCCTCTGTTATAGAACCTAGGACCTCCCGAATGTGAAGCCGACGCTTGAACAACTTATCTACAGCTGTTCGGTTCGTTACCATGGAGACGGTAACTAACTTGGAAATGTAATTTAGTGAAAACCTGGAGAGCTATACCGACTTTGGTTGAAATTGGCTCAACAGTCCTCTCACTATACGTGAATATGTGTCACGTTACCATAGAAATGATTGCTGTTTTAAATTTTTCAAATGCGACTAAATGAATGAGTGTAGTTCACTTTCCGTGTACGCTGTGGAAAGTTCTTCAAGACAGTGATTAATGGAACTAAATAATTTTTCCTGTTGGCATTGATATGTAAAATGCTGGTTTTTTTTTTTTTTTTTTTTTTTTTTTTTTTTGTTTTGTATTTTATAAGTAACTTTATCCCAAATACATATTTTACGAAACTTCGATCTCTTATGCAACTCTGTAGGAAAATCTGCACTTCTTGTACACTTTAAATGAGTTGATTATTGACCACACCTGCTCTAGTGTGTTCTGTTCACTTACAAACATTATGTTGCTTTCACCACACCCTAATCCTTCAGGACACTGTCAACCAAGATTCATTCGACCGTGCGACTTTTTATTATTCACTGATACGTAGTCTAGTTCTGATAGTCATTGACATAGTATAAGCAACATTATTTATACTATTATTATTATCCGTTAGCTTGTGAATCCTGCTTGAAATAACTTTTCCTTGCTGACACTCCCATGTCTTCATTTCACTAGTACCATACACATTATGGTGAGAACACAGATTGGCAAAACGTTCCTGTCCAAGAGCACCAGGGGCATGAAAAGCTTTGTGGAAAATATGCACATCCTGTTTTTGCTTGGTGCTTTTTCAGTGGGGAGGGACTGTGAGAGGTTGGAGGTGCTAACGTTTTACGTAGGCTTCAGGTCAATTGTCAGCTTCGAACTTTTATGGGAGGTAAGAGTAGCTTGTTTTCTTTTCTTCTTCTTTTTTTTAAATTCAGATAACTTGAAGACGCGGTGTAATGGCATAACGCAGTAACATTACATTCTCTCCACTCACAACTCCGACATTTTCTGGACAAGCTTAGCTTTATAGCCAGTGAAAACTTGATGTCGCTACAAGCGTTAACTTGATTGGTTGCTTTTATGGAGCGTTCCATAAATGTTACGGACATGTTTGTCTAGCACTGCCCACCTACTCCACCCGTTGATGACGTATCACATATATCTACAAGTCATAGATAAAATAATTATAAATATCAAACTCCATTCTGTTACTATCGTGCATGCCACCTGGCGTCAATCCAGCCGAACTGGGAATGAAATATTAATACTAGTATGTAATTATTCTTTCTGTGTTAGACACGCTGTAAAGCACGGCATTACGAGCTAAGCATCTGATAGTACAACTTATTGGGATTAAAAGTATGGATATTGCGCACTGCTTCCTTCCTAGTTAAGCTGGATTAACACCAGGTGGCGTGAAGAAAAAAGAGAGAATGGAAATTCGCTACCGATAATTATTTTGTCTATGACTAGTAGAACAACTCGTGGATTATCTTAAATTAGGATTTTTTTTAAAAAAAATGTTCAACTGGCTCTTATATTATTATTGTATTTATGTCCAGATATTATAGTAAACACAGTGGAGGATCCAGAGAGGAGGGCCCTCCCCTTAAGGAAATATACGTTATTTTTATAGCATTATTTTAACAATTTGTCTCAGAAAAAGCTTCAATGTTTTCCCGGACAAATTAAATTTATCAACTTATCCCATAAGTAATGTTGTATATTTGCGCCGTAAGGAAAAGAACGATAACTTACGTGAACACTACCGTTAGTCAGAAAAATAGTCTCCATCGGACTCCACAACACTCTGCCACCTGTAAACCAGTTAGTTGGTGAATTCCCCGCTTTAAGAAGTCACCGGTTTTGGAAGCAAAGAACTGGGTCACTGTTCGTCACACGCCAACCTCATTTTGCAGTGTGTTTTCCCAGAAAAATGATTTTGCAAGTTGAGAAAAAGACAGTAGTCTGTTGGTGCAAGATCTGGTTAAAACGCCGAGTGGGGGAGTTTCACCCAGCCACATTCCTCGATCTTCTTGCTGTGTGGGGCCGCGTTATCACCATGGATGAGCACACCCTTGCGATAAACCATAGCAGGACGTTTTCTTCAACAATGCAGTCCGTAGACGCTCTAAGAGCTGACAGTAGACATCTGCATTGATTGTCTGGTTACGTGGCAAGAGCTCAAAATGGATTATCCCACGAATATTTCACCTAACACTCAACATCACTTTGCAGGGGTGCAAATCCTGTCTTGGCACAGTACCTACACCCCTCCCCCCTTTATGTACTCACTGGCGTTTGCGTGTAATGTTATGGTAGAGGACCCACTTTTCATCCCCTGTCACTATTCTGTCCAGAAATGGCTTACGTCTGTGACGGGTGAGCAGGGAACTGCAGATGTTAACTCGCTGCTGCTTCTGTTGAGGAGTTAACGCGTGGGGAACCAGTTTCCGAGTTTCGACACATACCCAAGGTGCTGCAGATGAAGGTGAACGGTCGAGTGGGTGACATGGAGTTCGTTGACCAGTTCTTCAACAGTTTCTATTGGATTTGCCTTCACTGCTGCTCACAGGGCATCTTTGTCCAGCTACACAGGTCTCCATTCTAGTGGTTTATCGGTGAGGCTGGTGTTCCCAGACCGAAACCTCTGTAACCACCTCTGGCACTTTCTCACATCCACAGCACCCTGACCATATACGGCATTGATGTCTCGTGCCGTTGCGCTGGCTGGATGTCCCTGGTGAAATTCATACAACGTGACATGCCGTATGTGGTACTCTGACTTTGCTATGATCGAACACAAACCACACTTCCAAAACGTGAAATAGACCATTCTCCTTGTACACACTGCTATACAATCAAGTGCTCTGTATGACTCAGCTATGACACGTGCCGTCTACTTCACTGTGTCGCTCGTCAGATAACGTCATTGTAGCAGTCGTCGCACAGACGACAGTACTTATGGAATAAGCTGATAGAAATTAATTTTGGGGCTTGCTGGTGTTATAGTCCACAATAAAACATAATAATATGAGGGGAAATATGACCAATTTATAATTTAAATATTCATTTAGCGGGAAAATATCGAAAATGTTCCTGGTCCATTCCGCCTGCGCCTCCTTCACGGAAATCCAGAATGCACCACTGAGTAAGCATAGCTAGGAGTCCCTCGAATCTATTATTCTTGCTTTGTTAGTTTTACAGAGATTTTCAACTGCTCCTCCTAAAGAACTAGTCTCAACACTTGTATAACTTATACATATATTAAAATACGTAGAATAACAGATTCTATAAATATTGTTCATATTATTTTAAGGTTAACTAAGGAATTACGACATATTCTTAACTAAAATTATTGTTATTTTAGTTCATTGGAGTCAATATGCATTATTTATAATTTTCGTCACACACACCCCACATACACACGAGCCACTCGAATGAAATCTTCTCGAAGAAACACTGGAAATATTGTGGCCAAAATTTTTATTTATTTCATGTAGTTCCAAACAAATAGTAAATGTATTTTTAGTCAAATGACTGTTTAAAATACATAGGTAAAACTGTATGACTTTGATTCAAAGATTTTTTTTAAAGAGATCCTTAGAAAAATAGTCTACATTTTTCTGTTTCGAACGGGATCGTTGTAAGCTTTTCACAACATTTTGAAGCTTCAATGACACATCCTTCCCGCACTTCCAATGGAAGATATACACACTGAAAAAAAAAAAAAAAAAAGAACACAGACATAGTACTTTTCAACCCCTTTTCACACATGTGTCAGTTGCAAAGCTTGGCAGGCGTATTGTGTATGTCTTCGCAAAAGCATCGTTTATCATTCAGGAGTGTCACTAATTCCACTCTTGAGGAGAAAGTATCAAAATTTTGACACTTTTTGATGATAAATGGTATCACCTGAGATGACAGTATCGTGGGGAAGGGTGGTGATACCTAAATTCATTTCCAAATTCTTTTTCTTTCATTTTCTAGGATCAAGTTCGGTCCTGTGATGTATCAACACAATCTTTTTTTTTTCACGATTTCAACACAGATATTAAACAAAATATTGTGAAGGAAATGTGTAGTAAAAACTTGTTCAGTGGGCTGTTATTGGATGCTTGAATATATACGTCCTCTGTACTGTTGACTACCTATCGTATTCACTGTCGTCACACAAATCTCACTTTAGAATATTAACGGAATATCATAAAGGCTATTGAGAGCTGTTGACGTTAATATTGACGTGAAAACATGATCATATTATGGAAAACATTATTCTCTCTGTCTCTCTCTCTCTCTTTTATTTGTTAACGCTACATGTACAGCATGTATTGACAATTTACGCTCAATTAACACAAAAATTAATTACAAGTGAGTTTTGTAAATAACCAAATGAAAAGTGAGAAATAAACAAATATTGACCAAAGAGTAGAACGTTCTAAGCGAGATGTGAGCATTTAAGGAAGGGACATACAGTTTTCTTGGTAAAGTGGACTCCGAACCACTCCGTTCAAGGAACCTCAGCGGGAAATGAATCCGTGGGAGATACATATTTGCAAAGTAGCGTAAAATTATACCAACATCAACTTGCTGCCCGAAATAAGTGCTCTTTGGTCTTTGGATGTGCTAAAATTGTGTTTTGACAGTCCTTTTACCCTTCCCCCACCCTTAAGTGGTTTGGTTTCCAATGTATGACGCTAATATGGCAGTTATAGCAATCTAAAAACGAGTCAAAGACGGGTTTATTAGATTCTAATGCTTTCATGATTGTATCATAGCAACGATTGCTGTTGGGTATCATATTCTAGCTTAAAATGTTTTAAATATTTTTTTTGTGCCGATTCAGTTTAGTTTCTACACTACTATGATTATAGTCCACCAAAGAATCCAAAATAATTTGACATTGATTAACCTTGAAATATATTTAAATTTGAATTTATTTTTTATCTTTAGTCAACTTTTGATTCTGATCGGATTGGGTATGGAAGAGGATTTTGGAAGAAAGTAGGCAAGGCCTCATTTGAAAGTACCATCCTGGTGTTACTGGTGGCACTTGCCTGGTATGACTGAGAAAAAAAAATATAGGAAAACCTCAGTCATTATGGGTGATTACTTTGGATCGTTAGCAGGGACTTCCGATTGGTTGGTAACTCTACCAACTGAGTTACCGTCGTTAGATTTTAAAACTATATGTTATTAAAAATTATTGTCTTACCAAACTTTTATTTCATATCAACTTTTATTAGTGCAGAAGTGTGCTCGACTCTTTTATTTTTTTTATTTTATTTTATTAATATGAGCGAAACAACCAGCAGTGCAAACGATGATATTCCTCAACGAACACTCTTTAGGGGGGAGAAAGAATGTGGCGATCAGGGCCATAATTCAGGTTCCTTCTCAGCATCTGATTCATAACACTAAGGAAAAACTCGTGGAAATCCTGAGTAAGTAAGGTAGCGAGAATAGGTCAATCCTATATGCCTTGACAGTGCCGTTCTGAATTTCGCGGCCGTAACCACTGGACTACAATGACTTGGTGATTCGCCTTTTAATCAAAATACCATTTGATTCGAATTCTAGAGCATACATGACTTACATGAGTTTATTTTTCTAATTTTGTTAACTTTTGTGGACTAGGTGTCTCCTGTGGGTGAGTGGTAACGCTTGCTACCTTGAAATCAAGGAGTCTCGGGTTCGATTTCCCGTGGGGTCACAATTGCACTGTAAGTTCCATCCTTAAGACGTCATCTTCATGCGATGGAAGGTAATGGCAAACCACCATCGGTTTACCTTGCCCAGGGATCTTCGGACAGAACAACCATCATCATCATTTGTGGACTAGACAGGCAGCTAAGACAATCACATGTCTGAAGGTTGACGACCTTTCCCGATAATTCTTTCGGAGGCAGAGAAAGCGGAAGATAATGGTCATGATCTTTGTCTAATGTATCGTAGCAGCATTCCCTTAGTGAAGCTGAAGGACAAGCCAGGAATATTTTGGTTAATATGACCGGAACAGGACTGGAGCCTCAAGTCTACCCAGTACCGATGAGAAATCTGAGTCCTTAGCCGCTAGACCACGGGGATTTGTTTCTGGATCTCTTAACGTATACCAAGGGAATCCGGAGACAGTATCTTGATAAAGCCGAGCCATTGTTTTCCTTTTCCTTCTTCAATGAACTGAATGTCTAAGTTATCACAGAGACTGAAGCATTAGTGTTGTAAATCCAATGAGATTAGTTTCAGGTAGAAATAAAAGAGCATCCAAGTAACATAAAAAAAGCAAAAAAAAAAAAGTAGCCAGAATTTTTTTCTGAAGAGAAAAGAAGTATCTATAAAGGCATTATTGAAGTAATGAAATCAGATTTTACGAAAATTTTCGCCTCTTGAATAAGTCTCCAGTGAGCCATTAAAGACGTTCATATCCTTTCCTAAACAGTTTCCTCCCGCCGCACACTTTTCCACCTACGTACACCCACTTTATGCCTCTTGCACACCGTTAGAGAGAGAGAGAGAGAGAGAGAGAGAGAGGTGGTAAGGAGGAGAGCGACACTATCGTATCTTCTGTAATTAGTCTCTGGCCGGATTCTAACCATCACTCTCCAGGATGAATAATGACTGAAGCCGTCATTGTCTGCTCTAGTCTATCCATCCCTCTCGTTCCCTCTTTTTCTCCTTCTCCACCCCCACCCCATTTTGACGTCAGAATGGGGACTAATTGCTTCACCGGTCACTAAATAATTAATTTACCAAGAATGGAAGAGCCTTGTGGAGTTTGGTCACTAAGCACTAAGCCTGTACCATCTCTATATATTCCTCTTCGATGCTCAACCCGACAAATACATCTACACCCACTCCCCCCTCTCTCTCTCTCTCGCTCTCTCACGGAACTTGTAGGTTTCTCTTCCTTTTTTTAACGTCTAAAATCCTCTTCTCATCCTCCCTCGCCCTCTTTGGTAGTGTCCTTCCAGAGGATCCTCAGGGAAGCCTTAGAAATACTGAACTCAATCTGAACCTTTTGAAGGGAGTTGGTTGCTGAGCCCTGGATAATACACGAAGGGGTTTAGAATATGAAATTACCCAGACTAAACTGTGATCCTCTTGATTCATTGTCTTTCTATGATCTACTATTTGTTCTCCATTTTGCTCTTTATTTAATGGGATAGACCCAGCTGGTCTTTCTTCTATCCTGATATTACTCGGTATTAGTATAGTCATTTGGTGTGCCTCTCTTTATAGCGAAGTTTTGCAATATACCGTCATTAATTTACATTCTTTCAAACTACCCACCACCGTACTCAATACACCTCTCGATGCGGCTAAGACGTTAATGAGGCCGGGTTCTCTACAGTTCTCCTGGACATGCTCCGCATGCTGGACCACCAAAAATTGCATCATCAGATAAAAACAGCTTGTTCTTCAGCTGAAGGAAGTATCTAAAGTCGCATGGCACAAGAACATGACTGTATATAGGGTGCTCAAGTAATGTAGACTTTCACATACTCGTTTACCCGATGTCTAGGAGCAATATCATGGTGCAGAAACCATGAGTTGAGCTGGAAGTAATATCTACCCATCCAATGATACGGAGTAAATATTGCTTAGTGTGTACCATTTATCTGTGGATGTGCAGTGTCTCCAATACTACTCGCCTCACGACATAACCAACAAAGAAAAACACATCGATAATTCTCTTTCAACCTGGATTTTCTCAACTTCGCTGGTGTACCCTCATCTTCAAAGTTGTTTGATTAACCTTCTTTTGGGTATTTGTGGGAGTTTCGTTATAATGAAACCGAATTTCGTTACCTGGAACGATTCTGTATATTGTACAAGAATTTTCAGATTTCTTTAGTGTCACAGTGCACCAGATTTACTTTGTGTCTTCTATTTCTGTTGCTTGCTCCTGCTCTCAGTGAGTAGCAGCTGCTATACTCACTGCGAGCAAACATTCTTTACATTCAGCGCAAAAAGGTGAATACAGCGGTTGGAACTTATTTGTTTCTATGTGCAGGTCTCGAGTTACTTATAGATCAGACATCAGTCATAGGTTCCTGATCTGTATGGCTGCAATGCTCTCTTCAGTGGCTGACGAAGGCGGTCATCTAGAGCGATGGTCATCCACAGGATTTCCTCTCTGGAATTATCAGCGATATCTGAAATCACTTCTGGGTAATCACTTCCTAGCGTAAGTGCTGTTTCATTTAAGAATTTTTCCACGCTCAACCCATGTGCCAAGTTTCTTTTTTACGAATGGTACGATATTTGTCTCTCGTTCATCGTAACATGTTATCCCTTTTACACCACCATTGACAAGGGAAAGCTGACAGTCGCCGCACGATCTCTACTCTACTAACTAGGTATGAAACACCTTTCCTGCCAATCGTAATGCAGCTGTTCATTGTTTCCTCCTATTGCTAAACGTTTCTAGTTCTCCTTTTATTGATATTTTGCCGTATCGAGTTATTTTTTAACGATTGCGTCAATTACATATCAAAGCGTCATACACTCACACGGTTATTATTCTTTTCCTGCACTCATAGTGGACAGATTTTCAATTAGGGCAAAATATGGAATGGAATTCAAAGAGTTGTAAAAAAAATATTCTGTAGAAGTGCGGGCACGTTAGCAAGTTTCTTAACTGTGGCTTACATGGAACACTCGCCAGGTGTCAGAGCCGGATTTTGATGATAATTCGTATGTAGTAGGTACAGTAACTAGGTAAATATTCACAGCCAAAATTATAGGTGCTGTTGTCAACAAATAACGACACAGGAACCTGAGAAATATGGAACGTAGAGAGCAAGTAAATCGAATACAGAGTACGAAAAAAATGCCTTTTCTTTTATAAACTGTTACATATATTGAAAGGAAATGGCTATTACTGGATACTGAACAGGAGGTGATACATGCTGGATTGTATGACAATGACCACCATCTTGACTATGTTTCAATGTTTTTTTAATAGTAGGTGGGTTATGTGATATACCAATCTGTGCTGGCATGTTCCAAGAAACCCAATGATGAAGTCAATTTTGGCATACCTCTAATCCCGTACGACAAAATGACACGTGAAATTGACCTGGAGAAGGTCACTTTTACCTAGATTACGCCTTCTTGAAATTGGGACTTCATGTTCCGTTAGTGCTTGTAAAACTTTATAGTGCACTTCATGTTGAGGCCATGAGGATCATATTTTCCAACATAACAGTACCTCTTTTGCACCGTTACAGTTTCGTTTTCGTTCCTTCAACTGTTTCGACAACAAAAAAAAGTATTTTCATCATTCGTCTCACACATTCTCCGCGTACTGCAGATTTTCAGTGAAGATAACTCTAATACCGTAACAGGTAGGTCAAATCTAATACCAGGTATGACTTTCTGGAATCATTCAAGTGCTGTTTGATATGTCACATGACCCGCCTACTAATTGAAAAAAAAATGAGCTTTATCCAACATGGCGGATATCAAGATGGCGACAAGGTTGATAATCTACTCCAAAATGTAGCCCTTTCCGACTATTCTGCAACGCTTAATTTTCTTGATATTTTGTGAACTACAGGGCTGTACTGCGACAGTATAGTGTTTATCTTATGCATGAAATATGTGGCAAAATGATAAGGGATGCGACTTTTTACATGTCATTTTCGACATCAGCTTGCAGCCGTTTCTGAGCTGAAGTTAACAATAGTAGCAAGTCCAAATTATACCACAAACGTAGAACGGACCCGATACGAACGTACTAAAGTTCGTGAAAATTAGCGTGTTCTTTAAACGGAGCTAACCAAACGATAAGGACCTGCCAATTTTAAAGTCAAGATTAAAATTCGAGATCACTGCACCCACATTTCAAGTAAGTTTTTCTCTACCTGCTTGAGGCGGTAACATGATGTTTTAAGGATGAAGAGAGAGAACCAATTGAAGTTTGTTAATAACCATTTTAACCGCGAAGGTTAGCGAAAGACGAAACTCTACTGTGAAGTTAATCGCGTTTAGTTCAAAATGACGACCGAAGACCTCACAACTTTTCTCAATGACAAGAATATATTAGAAGATGCCAGGAGGAAGATAAATAAACGTATTTGAACGTTTTTCTCAAGTACCTTATAGGATGATAAAGACCCGTTCGAACACGTAATCTCGTAGTTGTCCGGTTAGCGTAGGCGTTAGAGCGTTGGCCAGGCGGCCGAGGTTCAGTTCTCACCGAGCTCAATTTTTCTCTTCTTCATTCACAAGAACATGACTCCTTTTTGTTACTACTTATGAATAAATGGTTCGTTTTCATTTTCAACATTTTATTGCGTAGTTTTGTTTTCAAAAGATTAAAACTGCATCTCTACCGAATGGAAATTTCCAATATACTTCGATTGGAAATTCATCTAAAAAGATTACTTTTCCATAGAAAAGAGCTACTAGGGATCACATTCTCGAGCGGAAATTTATCATATTGTCACCGATCAAAATCCGCTCTTTTCGCTATTGTAAAATTAAATATTCCACTCAATTCGAGCGGAATTCCACTCTTTCCAATTTAGTGTGTACGCTGGTCTCTCTGATTCCCTGTTCACCAGTCGGATAAATTAAGGTCACTTCTGAAGTTCGTTTCTCTCTAACCATTTAGGTTGAGCCACAACTTTGGTTTTACATCCCCCAAGCTGGAAATATTGGCAGAATTCCTGGACACAGTTATATTAAATCATATTTTTAGAAAAGATATGAGAAGTTACTCTCTCTATGTATACATCTCCAAAAATATAATGAAAGAGGTCATTCAGATTTTTTTTTTTTTCATCGTGACGTATCACATAATTCATTTAACGATGACAGCAGTTTTTCTTAAAATCTTATAGTCTGTGTTGAAGTCACTAACGTAAAGAGACAGAAATGGTTGGCATAATTGCTGTAGGTCCAGATGACAGCTGTTCGACTAGTTAATTCGTTTTACACTGCTGCTTGGTAAAGTGCAGAGAGGAAATGTGTTTGTATCGTTAAAGATACGAAACGAGTTAAAAAAAAAATCATGAAACATAGAAAGGAAAAATATGATTTTGTTCAAAACCACTTGGTTTGAAAAGACTATCTGTATTAGAACAGTTATTGGTAGAATTTTACGTCTTCTGTTCTAATGCGATAAAATCCTTTCGCAGAACACGATAGTTGGAAGATACCAAAGAGGGCCGGAGAGAAGTGGCGTTCATGTAACTTGTATTGGACAGTCAATTGAAATAACTTGGTACTCAGTCGTTAAAGTTTCTTCTCCAAATAACTTTGAAATGGATAGCACGATTTGTGTACAGTTCTTGTAACTTGCAGAAAATCACGTTGTCCTTACGTTACAAGAAACCATACTCAAATCGATCAATCCATTCCAAATGTATTCGAAGAAGAAATACTAAGACTGGGTATATACTTTTGGCACTGACTATGTTAAAAACAATTTTAAAAAATATCAACGATGAATTTGAAAGTGGTTGTGTCCAGTTTTTCTGGTGTTACGGTGATCCATAGATGTGAAAAGTGTAATTTCCCAATGAAAGAACTGTCTAGTACTGAATACTATCCTTCCATAATCAAAGAAGTTTCCTAATGTTCCAAGAGGACTGCTCAAAGATGCTCTGTGAGCTCTGTTAATTGAATATTATGACGGACATAGTAGTGTTATATTGTTAATTGATTTCAGACCCTGATGACACTAGTGAAATGATTTCCCTTCGACTATCTACAACATCCGATTATAAGCAAGTATCAAAATGTTCTCGTACAAGGGATAACTGTGCTTCACCGGATGGTAGGTAGCGGTTTTGCACGCCATCGTGGCATGTAGGGGTGACTGTGGTGTGTCTCAATCGTAAGAGAGAGGATGCTAAGTAAGATCCTGTACTGTGCGTGTGTTGGAATATCCCAGTTTGCAAGGCGGACAAACATATCCAACTGGTGCCGCAGTCACCTTACTCATGTACTGTCAAGATGGGACTCAGCTGTGAACGCCCCCCCCCCCCTCCCACAAATCGAAGACATCAAAGCTAATGCAAAATCTGCTTTGTGGTCCACACTGAAGACGTTCCAGAAGAACTTCCAGCAATAGCTGGAGCAAATGTATCTGTGCAGATAGACAGTACCGTACTTCGAAGTTGCGTAGCCTTGCAATAGAACATTTCATTTGGATATGTTTCACTGGTGAATTACGGGAACTTTATAATATTATCTTGCTTTTCTTGCCAACTGCATTGTGTGTTGTTTTTATTATCCCGCGGTCATCATGAGAGAATGGTTATATGTAAAACTAGATCCGGAAGACGAAGAATGTAAAACTCTCTTGGAGATATTCAAGGCTACCTAGGAAGTAAACAAAAGTCTTCCATTTCCCTGACAGGTATTCGGACTCGCATTCAGTTTAGCCAAGAATTATAACGTTCATGTTTCAATCTGACTGGAATCTAAAGAGAAAAATGTTATTGTCCTCCCAGGGACTTGTCCTATTAACTGAACTACACCCAACTTGCTAACATTCTCAGTGTCAGAGTACAGATCGAAAAGGGAGAAAGAGTTGACCTTTATATTGAGAATGAAGCTTATTATAGACACCTACCTAAATCTTATTGTGTCTCCTTTGGATGCCAGGACTGTCCAGTTTCACAGTGCTAAGCTCGAAAACATTCGTGATGAATACTGCACCACGTCCATTGAATAACGTCTGTTCCAGGTAATCACTCTACCTCATCCTACAGGTTTTCAGTTGGATTAAGGTCAGGCGAACAACGTGGCTACTGAGGTAATGTGAATTCACTGCCATGCTTTTGGAACAAGTCTTTGACAAAGCACATTGTCCTCTTGCAAATAGAAGTTTCACTCTGGAAACGCCAGTTGCATGTTTGTGTGTGTACATGTGACTAGTCACCGGTGAGGTTTTATCCTCTGGTATCCAGCTGTCCAACTATAGGTAACAGTGACCCTCATTCACCCCCAGCAGAATGGTCCATACCACATTACCCTCCCATTATCACTTGTACTTTTATCAGGTGACGTTTTGGGTGCATAGACTTATGTTAATTTTGCCACGCGCGAATCCTTCCTTTAACATTGTACAGTCATATTCATAAAAATCGCCGATCAGTAAGTTTTCTAAATGTAAATAATTGCACAGTTTGGCAACACCGGAGTTGTTCTGTTTTATTGGTCCTACGCTGGCATATTGTGCAATTTTTTCCTGTTTGGAATATTTGTCCATTGGTCATGTACTATGAATCTGAGTGTACAATGTAGTCCTGGATTCCAGACCAGACCATTCGAATTCTTTCCACCCATATTCGGTGGTCATTGATTAACTAGCGGTTAGAGTTGCTATTATTTTGTAGAGACCATTGTAGGAAGTCAGCTACAAATAACATTCAATGAATGCTATCTTGTGACTTCATTTTCCGGGTACCAGCGTTACAGTTGCATATTTCTACTGAATTGTCTCAGTCTCCTTTGATTTCTCTTCATGTTATGACTAAAAAGTGGCTTTGTCCTGGAAGCTTTTTCTTCTCATTAACCCAATCACAGTGAACTAATGAAACTGTCGGTCATCAACATCCAATCAGTGTCTCCAGTTTTGAAAATCATGTATTTTCGTGTCACAACCTCGGTGATCGTGAAGTCGCCGTCATCCTAGTATCTAAGAAGGTTTTGAGTTCGAATCTCGGTTGCAGATGTTTATTTGTCGTAGCGTTGTAGGCAAATAATCATTACAGACCGAAATAAATGGTACAAAAATAACAAAATGGCTACTAACAATCGCGAAGGCCCTTCAGAGCATCTCAGACGCACACACAAACATTCATTTTTATATAAATTAAAAGTTGTCAACACTGACTAATGAGACTGGGAACACCCACAGTATTTTTCTATTGTCTAATAATGTTTATGCCAAGTTTGGTGCGGATACGTATAACGGTATGGAAGCAAATTTAAATTTTTTATAGAAAATAGGTTGGCAATACTGGCAGTTGAGGTGCTTGGGGTCGGGAATATCAACGGTATTTTTCCAATATGCCGAATAATGTTTATGCCAATTTTGGTTCTGCTACGTCTAACGAAATGAAAGCAAATTGAACAATAAATGTGTTAGCAACACTGACGTGTGCACCAATCAAGGCGGTTTCAGAGGTTCTAGGCTAGGCTAGCCAAGACCTTTTCAACGACAGCTCAACCACTTCTCTACATCTTGTGATTCCTGATATTTATTTTTGGAACAGGAGCGGAACTTATTTATTAGCTTCGCTGCCAAGGGACCTAAAAGATTTACAATTGATGAATGTATAAAATTATAGTCACATATTATTTTGTTCTGATCATAACAATACTGTAACGTTTTCCAATAATTATGCATGTTTCCATAGTCATTGTTGTCTATGTGATTGCTATACCAAAAATGTATCCCTCTCCAAAAATGTATGACTTTAACTACTTTATCCTTGCTTTCCTAACGAGCGATACTCCGGAAGTGAGCGTGTTATCTTTCACGAGTTCATCGAGTTTGTGCTCTATTCGAAATCACTTATTGTTAGATCCATTATCACTCATACCCCACAAGTTGCAGTGAAAATGTAGTTCACGACCATCAACATAGTCCATCTCTTTGTCTACTGCTGTCATTGTTTTACATATGTATTACGGATCTGCTGTCTGTAATAAAGTGAACACTCAGTGTATATAGTAGTATATAAAGAAAGAAAGAGCGAGGAAAAGGAGAACATGTGTGTTTTTCTCCTTGACTATAGAGAACATATCCATAGAGTATGTTTGAAATTGCACCAAACACAGATAAAATACACATAACAACTCCACACAAAAATAGAACACTTTGCAAAAGGAGATGTGAAATGTTTAGTTTTCCTGAAAGATAAAAAAAAAAAAAAATGGCGTGGTCTGGTACTTTTGTGTGATGATTTACGGTACGTATTTTGTGCCACCTATATATGTGTGTGTAGGTATATGTATCAATTTTATGTGTTGCATTTATGACATTGTACAAGTTCCCGCCATTTGGGAGCCCTCTACACACATACACACAAAACTCCAAAAACAAACAAAAGAAAATAACATTTTGTAGCAAAAGTCCTCACAATACAGTAATATTTTCTTTCTACTTTGCCATTCGTGTTGAAATATAACATTATGTGTCCCTTCTCTCAACGCCAGCACTCTCCACCCCTTGTCCCGTACAACTCCTGTTCAATGGTGTGGTTCTCCCGTCGTCCTTTGCGAGATATGGGAATTCTTTGATGGAGACAAATGACTTTTCGAAATTAAGCACGATGCAGTCTCTCTCTCTCATATTCTCTCTCTTTAGCTAGAGAAAGGAATTTTGGACTTGTGAAACAGATGTTTTGCATTCCAAGCAGTAGAAGATGTTTTAATACTTTTTTTTTTACATACTTGCTAGGGTTTTTTCTCTTTTTAAGTTTTTCATCTTATGTGATTCGTCGTCTTTCCGACACCAGTGTTGTTGGCATGTTAAAGCCATTTCGATTTTTTGTTTCTTTTAAAAACTATTTTATTAAAAATTAATCTCTCAATTCTGTAACAGAATGCAAGGTTCTAGATCCCACCCTCCTAATCCGCTTTCTACTGCTCGGAATTCTTCAATAGCATAGGAATGAAAAACGAAAAGTATTTTTAAACATGTATGCGTGTTATTCACCGAATTTATAGTTTCTTTAGGTATCTGCACAGAAAAATTTGTTCGATTTTGGGCAAGAAGAAAAAAACAGTGTTAAATTAGGGAAATGTTGTTACGCTTGTCTCCCTAACAAACGAACACAAAAGGTTGTGAATCACCTTTGATACGACTGAGTCGTTCCAGTACTCGGCGTATAGTTTGGTGTTTACATCGCGTATGATAAAACAGCGATCTAAGCTGATTTTGTAACCTATGTCTGTGAATTTTGTGTTCAATATTTTCATTGTGAATAAAGAAATAATCATCTAACCTGACTTTTCTAACATATTTCAGTAAAGCAGAGTACTTTTCGAAAGCAGAAATGAAGAAAATGTAATGTTCATTAAATATAAAAATAAATTGAGGTTCACGGGATTCAAACCAGGGCCCACTGGTACAGTAACCTGATGCTTTCTTCACTACACCACGAAGGCAATTGCTGCTCAAGGTTTTCCGAGTGATATTTATAGCTATTGGGTGCTTGAATTAATTTTCGCTCTAGTTTGCCACATAAACTCACGTGTATTGCCACAGAACGGTACATGATATTCTATTCAAAGTCGTGACCGTTGGAAGCAACAATCTTTTCGCACCGTTGAGGTAACAAATGGATTTTACGGTAAAAGAAATGCCGGATCTTTCCAGGCGATCCAGTCATCGAGTCACGTTGGGATACCCTACGAAAGAACGAAAATAGTGCTCACAAAACACATTTTGTAGCGATCGAAACAAGTGACAATCTGACGGAGCAGCGTTCGAGGAATAGGGCGGGTGGGATAAGATGTCCCATTTCAGTTCCGCCAAGATGTTCACGGATTAGCGACATACGGCCTATCGTTGTCATGGAGCAGAACAACCTTGTCATGCCTTGTGGCGTATTGCGGACGTTTCCCGTGAGTGTACGTTTCAAATTGAGTAACTGTCGTTGGTACTGTTCATCAATGACGGTTTGACGTGGTTGCAGCAGCTCATAATATACAACACCGTCTTCATCACTCCAAATGCACAGCATCTCATTGTTTCCATGAATATCTGGGTTTGGCGTTGAGGTTGATGGCTCCTCTGGACGCACCAATGATTTCTCGTGCTTACGGATTGTCGTAACAAATACATTTGTCATCGCCAGTCACGGTTTGATACAAACACGACTTCCGCTTTTGGCTTTGCTTCAGCACTTCAGAAATGGTTGAACGTCTCCTCCTTCCAATTCATTGGGGGACTCAGTTTCCGCTCTTCTGGACCAATTTCCATTGCTATTAAATGTTTGCTAACAGTTGATTTATCTACATGTAGTGTTTCCGATAACTGTTTTGAGCGTCTGATAAGAATTCTCTTCCAGTAATGCCTCCAATGCGCGATCTTCAAACATTTTTCTGCTGATTAAGGTTCTCGGTGTTCTTCACGTCAAAATCGTTGTCTTTGAAGCGTCGAAACCAATCACTGCAAGTTGTTTCCGTTAAGTATACCAGGTGTATGCATAAATAGTTTCCGGTTTACCTAAGAGATGGCGCCAGCGAAAAGTACCCAGCGTATTCATTTGACACATACGTCATTTTGTTTGTCTGACATTAAACTACAAACACACATAAGTTGAGTCCGCCAAACACGTCTTTGTTTTATCGTTCAGTGATCATGTCGAAGTTTGTGCCTGAAAAAGAACATTTGCGGCACGCATTGCTTTTCTTATTTAATCAAAAGAAAAAGGCTGTTGAAAGTCATCGTGTGCTGGTAGAAACATATGGTGAACACGCTCCATCGATTAGAACATGTGAGACATGGTTTCGACAATTTAAAAGTGGTGATTTCAATGTGAAAGACAGTGCGCGCTCTGGTAGACCACAAAAGTGCGAAAACGAGCAGTTGCAGGTGTTATTGGAGGATGACACAACTCAGACTCAACAGCAATTGGCAAAAACATTAAATGTGTCACAAGAAACAATCAGCAGACGTTTACGAGCAATCGGGAATATCATTAAACTGGGTAAATGGGTCTCACACGATTTGAATGAACGTCAAATGGAAAATCCCAATGTCACTTGTGAAATGCTGCTTCAACGCCACGAAAGAAAATCCTTTTTGTATCAAATTGTGACGGGTGACGAAAAATGGATTTATTTTGAAAACCCGAAGCGGAAAAAATCGTGGCTTTCACCTGGCGAAGCCGGTCCTTCAACACCAAGGCCAAATCGCTTCGGCGGCAAGAAGACCATGCTTTGTGTCTGGTGGGACCAGAGCGGTATTGTGTATTATGAACCCTTGATGCCCGGTGAAACCGTTAATGCACAATATTATCGCCAAAAAAATGATTAATTTAAATCACGCATTGATCGAAAGACGACCGGAATGGACCCGAAGACATGGCAAAGTGATTGTGTTACACGACAATGCGTCGTCTCACACAGCAAAACCAGTGAAAGACACCTTGAAATCGCGTGGATGGGACATCCTTCCGCACCCACCGTACTCCCCAGTCCTGGCGCCATCTGACTATCACCTCTTCGCATCAATGGGGCACTCGCTCGCAGAGCAGCACTTCAGCAATTTCGAAGACGTTGGAAAATGGCTCGACAAATGGTTTGCCGCAAAAGACAAGCAGTTTTTCTGGCATGGTATGCATCAATTACCTGAAAGATGGGCGAAATGTGTAGAAGCCGATGGCCAATATTTTGAATAAAACAAAATTAATTTCCCTTGAAAATTACGTTTACCACAAAAACCGGCAAAAACTTATGCATACACCTGGTATGTTTCCTACAGACATCCACTAGCAAACGATGACTTTCAGAAGTAGATACGTAACGTGAGATGTTTAATGGGATAAAACTTGTGTTATTTGCACTTTGATCATGTATTCCACACTGCCTCTCCCAGCCTGCTACCGGTACTTGCATGCATAGCAATAGTCACTTATGACCCGGTTGACCTTGTACAACTGCTGCTCTCTATTTGGCAACAGCGAGAATTAATTCAAGCACCAAATAGTTCAACAGTCTGTCAACTGCACTCTGTACACTAATAAGGAGTTTACTACGACGATGCACTTTGCTTCTGATTAACACGCAAAGACAAAATAGCGACGCATTTCTTTGTAGCTTCGATGAAGTTTCTTGCCCCTTCGGTAGGTGTCTCTGACCTCAATAGCTTATTTTCTTAAACAGTCTGATAAATTGAAGGTTTTGATTGGCTCGTACTGCCATATTTTACCTAACATGAAATCCTGAACCAATCACAGAATTTCCAGCTACCAAGATCTTAATAAAATAAACTATTGAGCTCAGTGACATATATCGGCGCGGAAAGAAATTTCTTCGAGCCCAGAAAGGAATGAGTACATATTTATTAATGTAGGTTACATCCCTGTATGGTTCTCTGTGCTATTACCTAATGAACTGTTTGACTCGTACGTCCATTCCTATTTGTTACCATGGCAACCAACCCGTCCAAACAAATACCTCAACCTTACGTTTATAAAGGAAACTTTTGCCAGCACTGAATGTGTGAACTTAAATGTATACCTTTACATTATAGAATTATGTGAAGTTTACGAAATTAAAACATAAAGTCGTTGTAAAACTGCCCTCAAGTTTTTTTTCACGCTGAGCGACGCGCATGTTGCATGCAGAAATTTAAAAAAAACTAATCCATGAATCGCTGAAGAAGATTCTTCCTCGTTCTTCTATCACGAATTTAAGTTTGCAACCAAAATATTTCACAGTGGTGAAGAAGTTCAAGGTCATTGGTAGAGTTATTCCATCCATCGATCATGGTTACCTCTCTCTTTTGATAAATTTGTATGGCAACAAAAATATATTGTGTCATTATTTTGATGGTTCATTTAAAGCCAAACAATATCTAAATTCATGTCTAAAATCATTATAAGGGTACACTGTAAAAATAACTAATTTATTTGCTCTTTTCTGAAATAGTGATTTTTTGGGGCTCAAAAAGCGTAAGTGTACAAGAAATGTAAATTTATGGAACAAACAAACAGCTATCGTCTAAGCCCGACACAAGTATCATGGATGGCATCCCTCGGCGAGAACTCTTTGGGGAACGAGGCATAGCTACCTTAGATTCTGTCTAATCACCATACCAACATTCGTCTGGTTAAACTGAAGAAAACCCTGCAAAATCTCTGCCATTGTAACCGCCAGTAGGAGTCGAACCTGCTTGACTCCCCAGTACCGTTCCGTAGTCCGCGACCCTAACCATTAGACCACGGGGGTATGAGTTCACAAAAATACTTTATGAACACTTCTTGAACACGTTTTGTTCATCGTATGCCCTGGGAAACTCTGTTTCTTAATATGAGCATGGAAGGTATAGCAAGAAAAGTGACAAGTATGTTGTTCATAAGTCTGTTTGTTGAAGCAATAAGCTAGCACCAAGTGACTCGTGTTTCATCCCCTATCCCGCCAAATTATTTAATTCTTTCCCAGGAATCCACATTTCTTTTTGATACACACTCACTTGCGCGGAAAATAGTGAAAAAAATTGTGCCAATAAATGTTGAAATAAGGAATGTTCCAATTTTCGATGTATCGAATCGAAACTTTGGTATTGAAAATTGTTGATATTCGATATATCGATTCGATATTTTAGGTTGAAATTTCAATACGATATTTTAGTTTGATATTTCGATATATCGTTAAATATCATATCGTTAAATATCAAAATTAAAAAAATATCGAACTTCGATATATTTAATTTCAAATATCAAACACCCCTAGTTGAAATATTGATTGAAAGTGAAGTCACACGAAGTTAATAACTTATCAGAATTTTACTCACGTGTGGTCTGCGAAAGAGATTTTTGACAGTGCACTTTTTACAGTGTATACTTCGTTCTTTCATTATCCAGAACATTTTGCTGAAACTATTTTTAAACTGAATTATATTTATGTCTTTTAGCTATCTTGTGCTCAGGCCAGAATAGGGCAGTGGAGAGGATGTGGGGGAGGTAGTAGACTACTGTCTAATTTGAAGGTACTAGCTCGGTATTAGCCTGGTGTGACTGTGGGAAAACACTGGAAACCATCAGTCCGGATAGCCGGCCGCTTGGTTTCAACTCAGGATCTCCCGAATGGAAAGCCAGCGCTCTACCAACGAAGCTACTTTCGCTCGATACTAAAAGTATTTTCCTTTATCTGTTTGGCATTCCTTTTAAAAAAAAATTTAACGAATGTTCTCGACTAATACTTACACATACTCACACACCTCCGTTTACTTTCAAGAACAGAAAGTTATAGAAAAAGATTGAAAGGAACTTCGAATTTAGGGCATCTGCCTTTTCGTTTTCCGCAGTGCTAGTACTAAAATTCTCGTTTTAGTGTCTGCCATTAAGCACAAAACAGAGTCGTAAATTTCAACTGCAGATGGGTCCTCGTGCGAACACCATCAAACATTTTTCTGGGTCGTCGTATGTCTACGTTCTCCGAAGAAAATCTTATCGCTTGAAATCGTTCATATGGTGTCTTTGCATAGCATTCATTGTGCCTTTATTTCAACGTGTATTGAATATATGAAAAAGAAGCCTACCGTTCTTATTGCTTAGATTATAACTCACCGCTGAATACGTTATATGTGTTAGGAGTTATATCATTTTATGATCGGAAAAATATTTATTTAAAAGATACTTAGGGTTACGACCTCTAATGAAATGAATAACGACTTCCATGAACATATATTATCCTTGGTCGAATAAAACTCAGAGTTACCTAAACAGGGAGTGCTATTTATTATATTGTTATGAAGTTGACGTACGTGAACATTTAATATGATGTAAGTTATTGCGTGCAACAATTAACAAATGTTTGTGCCTTTCTCATCAAAAATAAATTCAATTTAATGCTTTCCGGCTAATAAAAAAAAATTATTTCCTTTCCACCTATTCCAACTTTGATTTTCTTTCTAGTTTCACCAACTTTAGTTTTCTTTTAGTCTTTCTATTTCCTTTTTGAGCTGATTCAATTTCTAAATCCTTTCGTTTTTTTACCGAATTTCTGTCTCTTTTTCAACTTATTTCAGTTATAATTCTTTTCCACTTTATCTAACTTCTTTCCAGTTTATCCTAATTCTATTTGCTTTCCAGCTTATTCCAGTTATATTTTACACTTTAAAAAGCTTCTGAATCCTTTCCAGCTAAATCAATTTCTGCTTCCTTACCAGCTGATTCCTCTTTATATACTTTCCATTTTATCCAACTTCTAAATCCTTTCCAGCTAAACCAATTTTTATTTCCTCACTAGCGTACATTAGTTCTATTTCCTTTCCAGTTTCTGTTTTGCTTTCTTTCTAACTTGTATGTTCCATTTTAACTTCAACAATCTGACAACTACTTAAAGGTCAAACTTTTACCGACTAGACATGTCAAAATTCTATCCAGAAGCACCGAACAAATTAAATATACCTCACTATTTTACATAACTGTCACACACTCTTCCACCGTGTCTTAGTATAGACATCGTATAGGAATGGTGAAAGAGTAGAATTGATAGGAGCAACATTAATTTGATGACCATCAGGTGCTTCTCGTAGTTTGTTCTTAGTTTCTACAGATAATGTTTCTTGATATCGTGATAACTTAAGATGAAAATGGTGGAGCCAACGATGGAGTTCACAGTGCAGTTACTGGATAGCCACGAAGTCCCGAGAATACAAACAAAATCTCCGTTACACTGAAGAAAGGTTCTCTTGGCAGGATCAACCATAGGCAGGTTAATGCATTACCGCGTACAGAAAGTTACACTATCACCTCTGTCATTACAGCATATGGTTGAACATAGTGGATCAAAAGTTATCAAAACTAACATGTTCCATCCATTCCATCAGTGGACCTGACTCCTCCACACGATAGCATGTAACAAATGACTCAGGAGACTCTCCTTGATCCGGACTGTGAAGTTCTACAACGTCTAAATGAACTCCTCAGACCTGGCACTATTTTTGTCATTTATTCCAGCATTTAATTATATAGTTGTATTCTCATGGTCCTGCTCATGATGGCTTATAAGAATTATAATGCACAGCAGAATACCTTCTCTGTAACTTAGTATCGTATGGGAGTTGTGCGATTTTATCGCTGGAAAATAAAGACACTGGTACTGGAGGTTATGATTTCTGATGTAAGGAATAACGACATCCATGAACATATATTATCCTTGGTAGAATAAGACTCCAAGCTATATGCATGGCGTCATTATATTGTTATGAAATTAGTATATGTGAATATTTAATATTAGTTACAAGATAATTGATTGATTGAAAATAATCAGTAACCTTTTCCGTTACTGACTTAAATACAATCCAAATTGATGAAATGATTATCTGCTTTCCAGCGTATCACATTTCATTTCCTTTCTAACTAATCCAACTTTGATTTTTCTCATTTTTTAGCCTTGCTATTTTCTCTTCAGTTTACCCAATTTCTAAATCCTTCCAGCTTATCCAAGTTCTGTTACCTTTCCAGGTTATCGCAGGTCTATTTTTCCAGCTTCTGTAACTTCTAAATCCTTTGCAGATTACCCAATTTCTGTTTCCTCTCCAGCTTATCTAACTTCCGAGTCCTTTCAGCTTATCCAATTTCTGTTCCCTTTCCAGCTCATCCCAGTTCTATTTCCTACCCAGCTTATCTAACTTCCAAGTCCTTTCCAGCTTACCCAATTTCTGTTTTATTTCCATTATCCCAGTTCTATTTCCTACCCAGCTTAACTAACTTCTGAGTCCTTCCAAACTTCCCCAATTTCTGTTTCCTGTCCAGCTTATCCCAGTTCTATTTCCTTTCCAGCTTATCTAACTTCTTATTCCTTTCCAGCTCTTCCAATTTCTATTTTCTTTTCAGTTTATCTAACTTCTAAGTTCTTTCAGGTCTACTATAGAAGCCATTCTGTTTCCTTTCTAGCTTTTTCCACACAGTTCTGTTTCCGTTCCTCTTTTTTTCAATTTGTTTTCATTTCTAACATGTTTATCAAAGTTTGTATTTCAACAATCTGATAGCTACTTAAGGCTGTTACCGATGAGACATGTCAGAATGTCACACAGAAGTACCGAAAAATGAAATAGACTTCAAGAATGTTTTGCGGAATTGTCAATTTAGTTGAGTATCTCTCAACATATGCATCGTATATAAACAGTTGAGTACACAGGAGCGATATTAATTGGACCACCTCAATTTCAAGGAATTCTCATAAATGTACAAGAAGTCGTAGACTTCCATTGTTACGAGTCTAGAAGTTTTCAAAGTTGTAAACGAAAATGAAGCAAACGAATTACACACATACAAACACAGCTATTGGTTTAGAATGAATAGACGTTAAATTCGGCATTCAGAACTGTTACTAATTACTTTCACTTCATTTCTTTTCTAAATGAGAGGTGAAAAGTTTCCATAATGCCCACGCTTTTATTCTTTCTACTCAACGAAACTACCATTAAGCTTTCAGGTTTCAGCTATTGATACTTTTTGAATGTCGCAAGTTTTCTGAAGTCTTTAGTTAAAGTAGAGGCCTTGTCTCCTTTTAGTGTCTCCAGAAACTTCGAAGTGTATGTATGTATGTAGGTGTGTGTGTGTTCAAATCCGCTTAGAGGGAAACGGCTTTTCAGAGACTTCATCTTTGAGAACACTTTAAATAAAAGTTTTTATAGGGTGACTTTTTAAAAATGTTTTAAAAGTGTGATCAGCTGTAAAAATTGCGAAGTTTTTGTCTGTGTGGGAGTGAGTGGGTGTGTTCTGTTAATAATAACATTTCTTCTTAACTTTAATACTCGCTCGCGAAGTGCTGGGATCGAATTCAGAAACGTTTGTTCTAAACATGATCTCTTTACCAGTTAATGACTGATACCTTCCCAATAAATTATAACCCCTTGAAATCCTCTTAACTCATTCATAGTTAACGAATTTTGGTAACTTTTGTCAAAGTGGTACAGGTGGAGTTAAAAGTTAGAGAGTGCATAGGAATCTAGACCCCTCTACCACTGACCTAAGATAAAAATTGGTCACTGGTGATGCCATACAGCTTCATTCAAATGTCAAAAGGTACCTTTTTTTATTCCCAAACTAACATGGTATTCGAGCATGTGCTGTAACAATAATATGTCCGCCATCTTGAAATCCAACATGTTGGATTGAGGTTAACTTTTTAAAACAAATGAATCTGGTATGGCATATCCAAGTGAAGTATAAAAGTCTCACAAGTGCAATGGTGAAATTGGTTTTGACCTAAGTCCATTAAAGTTACCAGCAGTCAAAATTACAAAACTGCTTCTGATAAGGTTGTTTGTGGGACACGATGTCATGTGTTAAATGTATTGCATATGCAGACGAAGTAACTTTTCCCAATCAACACACACACAACACACAAGGTCATAGAAGATAGATATTCTCTCACAGATTTCACTGATACCCCTTTCTCGTCAACACCAGTTTCCTTTACCTGAAACAGAGGACAGTTTGTTAATAACCTTGTTCTGTTAATAACCTTTAACTTGACTGCTAATAACTTGTCAACTTAAAAGCTTCGGTTAAAACCAATTTTACCTCTGTATTTGTACGAATTTTGGGATTCAATTTGGTATGTCATTTGCCATCCTTTCTTTTTTTTTTAAGTGACCGGAACACAGTGTGGCACATTTCAAGGTGACGAATATGTTGTGATTACGCTTTCTAAGTAAAAATCGAATAGTACGTTTACTAAATAAAAAGTTAATATATAAGGAAGAAGAATAATGTAAGAAAATCATCAATTTATATCAAGGAGAATTTAGTGACAGTCATTGAAGGTTTAAAATATTTGAGGCTTATCTATTAAGATGCTTTGCACTGAGCTAGATATAAAATGCTATAGTGTGCACTGCAATTAAGCCTGGGTATCAGGATTTTTTTTTTAAAAAAAGAAAGATTAACGAAATATATTTACGTTGAATGTTTTAGTAGTACCTCTTTGTACCACGCGCCGCCACTGATTTACTAAATTTTAAACTGAAGCCAATGGCCCGTTATTCTTATCAGTGTAGTGATCGCTTTACTTTCACAATCTTGATTTAATTATTTCAAACGGCTGCAGAATACATTTACGAACTTTTACTCATGCAACGTTTCCCCGTACCTTGAATTAAATTGTATGTTTGCTTCTCCTTTTTTATTAAAAAAGGGAGGTTTTGCGTATCTAAAATTCCTTTGTGTTCAATTAGGCATTAGCTAACATGTTTCTGCTGCAAAAAAAAAAAAAAACTGAACCAGTCCACATGTAAAATTACCCTGGAGGGTTATTCCTGTCTTTATCTGCTCCAAGCCAATAAGCTAAACCACCCCTCCTGATCTCATAATCTCTCTCAATATAGTCTCATAGCACAGAGCAGTAATTATTTCTGGAAATCAATTTTTGGTTTTTGTACGTTTTGGTTTGAAACAGTACTGTCGGAAAAATATATATATGATCCAAGTTCGTTTTGTAATTACATAATTGACTTAACTCATTGAATCGATTTATTGGTTTCTACTACCTTCCAGATTATTATTTCTCACTGGAAAAAAAAAAGCATACACACTCTAGACGTACTGTACGTGTCGTAAAATAGATCACTGACTTTTATAAAGTACAGAAAAAAAACTTTTGATGGATATTTGATGAGTCCAGAAGCCAAAGGATACAAGTGACATTAACGAAATTTAAAAAAAAAAAACATTCGAAGTAATCCCGAGACATATGAGACGACACAAAGCTGTCATATTTTGTACAAAGAAAGTTTGGACCTAAATGTGTCAATGTACAAAATAATATGACAATTTTTTATCTCATATGTTTCGGTTTATATTTAAGGGATTACCTTGAACATTTTTTTAATTGAAAATCACTTGTATCCCTTGGCTTCTGGAGACGACATTTAGCCGAATAAAAATCCGTTTTCTTCAAGTTTGTAGACCCTTTACTGCAACTCCTATAAAGGCTGTACATTCTTTTGTCATATCTTTGCATTCATTTCTCTCATTTACATAGGGATTGTCTCACAGAAGTTTTTTTATTAATTCTTCGTCATGTAAGGAGTGTTTCAAAAATCATGGTCATAAATTCAGGGAGAGGGGAGGAATTCCTCAAGCCGAGAAAAAGATCCTTTGAAGAAATCCAAAAGCGTGTAGCTTTAGAGTTAGAGGTGCGAAAAGTTAGCTTGACATAATGAGTAACAAATGATGTCATAGATTGACGATTAATGACGTAGGACATGTCGGCATGGCAAATGACAATGTAAACAGTACCCAATACAACTACTTCGATGAATTGCTGTTAGGCAATGTTAATTCCTTGACAATGGGATTATTACGTGGCAGAAACCCTCTCTATGCTTCATTCCATCAATCACAAACTTCGCTTGATTGATTTGGTAAGCCTACTTGTGTTACATCATTATGTGACGATTACCTTGTTAATTTTGAAAATTTCCAGCTCCGAAATTACGCATGGCTTTTCTAAATTTCTTATCACTTTTGAATCACCCTGTATAATTTAACAAGTTGTGTTCATAAAATATTTATAGTTTTATACTTGGATAAAAATACCTTCATACGTATATGTTTTGTATTGATAACAATTAAATATACATTACGTTCATGTGTTTTCAAGAAAGCTTAATTAATTTACAAAACTCTTCATCGTGGTTAGTATTCTGCCGAAAGCAACCAACCAACACCTTTCAGGCCAAGCTCAAAGCCGATCACTTTTGGTAATTCAGTCTAACCCGAACATAGGTGACCCAGAGACTCGGTCCAAAACTTAACCCGAAAGACCCGATTGACCCGGTCTGGGAAATCTCATTAAGTGGGAATTTCGGGGTCGTATTTTTCGTGGTCTGCGGGTAAAATCTCCGGTACTTGTCACCCCTTAAAGCAGCACTGTTTAAACGCAAGGAAACAATTAAAAGCTTTCTGTGTTCTCCGGGTTATCGAGTCTAAATCGAGTCACGGGGTCAGGCCGAGTTCAAAGTCTAGATTCGGTAACCTGGACCAAAACTTGACCGGAATGACCCAGAAACCCGTTTCAGCTCTAATTTCAGGCATCCAGATCTTCTGCTTTTGAGCATGCGTCCTTAATACCATCAAGGAATTGAAATCATTGTCTTCATTTTCTTCTCAACTATACCTGCAATTGCATCCTTTTGTTTGTAATCTCTACGCAGGCAATGTCCGAACAAATTTCTTTTTCTTACTTCAGTCCCTGGAGGTGTGAAAATACATCCTTTTAACAATCAAAAAGTCTTTTCTGAAAGAATTGAGGCGCATGCGCGTTCTGTGTTATATTTCCCTTGTATTGAAAAAAAAATGGCAAGGAAGTGCAATCTTCTCCACAGTGCAGGATGACGCGGTATGATGTAACATACACTTTTGTTTCATAAACCCAATACAACGTTTAAGGACGCGCTCATTCAGGGGAAGCGTTCATATACCTAGTGTTTGAACAGTTCGAGGAAAGAGAGGAAAGTTGTCACTCAACAACAATCAAACCTTCACAGTTTTTGTAGTGTATTTCCCTCCAGGAATTTCTGAATTCCGAGACCATCTTTTGCAATATGCTCAAACCAAGTGCAAATACGTGTCAAGGATGCATCAGAGACCTTTGTTTCGTAAATAATTTCATTCAAAATGTCATATAGACGTTTGTTCGCGCATACGCCTCAACTTTCTGTTTGAAGTATTAAATACGATGCAAGCATTAAAATCTTTTAACTTCCTTGTTCCCAGGGGAAAAGTATAGCCAACATTACTTTCTCTTTGTAAAGTCATTGCAGTTTTTCAGAAAGATATTTATAATTTTTCAGCTTCGAGTTATGTTGTTTTGTGAGGAGTGAATGTCATCTGTGAGAAAAATAATGTTCACAACATAAGCAATAAATATTTTCAATATAAGTTACTTGCTTTCTCCTGATAATATGAGTCATATAGGCGTGAATTCGTGACTTTTATGTTATTTATGGCCTTTAGGCATGTAAGGCTCAGACCGGGATGGGGAGGGGAAAGAATTCGGGAAGGTGTCGGCCAGGACCTGTGTTGAAGGCGCCATCCCGGCATTTGCCTGCTGTGATTGGGGAGAAACCCTGGGAAAAACATCAGTCAGGATGGTCGACCGCTGGGATCGAACCCACGACCTCCCAAATCCTAATTAACCAACGCTCTACCACTGAGCTACGGCGGCTCGGTTCATGGTTAGGCATATACTACACAGATAACTACATGTAATTTAAGGCCACTGCATGAGGATAATTTAAGGATAGGCCACTCCTCAAGAACCTTACAAATTACAACACTTATTGATTTAAGTCACAGAAACATAACCAGGCCAAATCGGGTCAAGATTGGGTCATCGGGTCGGCAGATCACAGAGTCCTTCTTGTCAGTCACTTATATCCCGGTCAGGCTGGTCACCAAACTGACCCGGTTGCAGCTCTGTTCCAATATTGTTTGTGTTACGCGTGCTCATTTTCAACGCTTAATGATTATATTAGACCTCTTCATTGTCTAGTTTCTGTTTCATTTTTACTCCATGTCCACAGTTCGAAAACTTCTAATGTTCTTTGTTCACTCTTTCGTAGTGTCCATGTTTCGTCTCCAAATAACACAATAATACTCCACACAAAACATTCTATTTTTTCCTCGGACCTTTGTTCGTTGATCCATAGAAGACATTCTGCTTAGTCAATATCTCTTTCGTCATTACAATTCTCGTCTTTATTCTCTTTTTCTTACTTCATATTCTCATTAATAAAACTTCCCATATGGTTGAAACTACATATCTGTTCTACTAATTTTCTTCCAATTGGAATGTGTGCTATAGTTCCGTTCGTTCCAATTCCTTTATTGTTTACTTCACTTTCAATTTTATTTCGTGTTCATCAAAGATTCTTTGGGAAGTTCAATACACCGAAATAGCTGTGGAATTCATTCACACGAAGTCAGGACTATAAAATCTTCTAATAAGCTTAAAAGTAGTAAAACAACTTTATAATATTATATAACTAAAGTTAAAACGCACATAAACACCTATATAAAAATTAAAACACGAGAAAGTGTACAAGCTATGTAACAACCAATAAAAATGCCAAATGGCGGGTATTCAATAGAAAATACAATATGAACATTGGTGCATAAATATTTCCAATTGCTCTTGCACCATCTATTGGTAGATAATCCAATCGAATCTGCGGTTAGTATACAGGGTGTCCCTAAATTAATGATACAAATTTCGGGAGGTTATTATTTACTTCAAACCAAGGGGGGGGGGGGGAAATCCTTCAAAGAAATTCCGAAATCTGATTAGTTTCGGAGCTACGAGCGCTTAATGTTATGGCAGCATCATCACAAATGACGTCATACCTCGACAAGTAGATGGCGTAAACGGTGTCGGTTTTGCAAATCACACTCGAAGTAGTACCCAATACAACCATTTAAGGATATGTTTGTGATTAGCGAATACAGCTTCGAGGGGGGGGGGGGATTTCTATTCTCCCCCATTAAACCATTTTAATTCCTTGGCAATGAAATTCTTAGGTTGTGACACTTCTCTATGCGGCACTTCCTCAATCAACAACATGGCTTAAATAGATGCATTGGTACTATTTCGACTGTGTTTTGCTAAGCCTACCCTGCTTACGTCATCATATGTCGAACTATGACATCATTTGTGAGAATACCGCCATGACTTTAAGCGCCTTGATTTCCGAAACTATGCATAATTTTACATTTCATCAAAGGAACTTTTTTTCTTGTTTTAATATAAAATGATCATCCTTCCTAAGTTTACACAATTATTATTATTTCCTGTAAGTTAATTAAGCGCTTTTGTTAGAGATGAAGGAGATTGTAATAGGATGTTGCCTATCGGCAGTAAACACTTTGGTATACATTATTAAATACTCAATAATAATTATATATACTTAGATGTATTAAACAAATACGGTAGTGAAAAATATTATTTACAAAAAAAATGTAAATTTTGTATTTTGGGGCCATTTTAGTAACTAAAGATTGGGCCCGTCTCGAGTTCATAAGTTTCTAAAATACACAAACATGCCCTGGCCGGGATGGGAATCCGGGAACTTCGAGTCCCTGGGTTAGTTCCTCAACTCACCGACTACCAGGTTGGCAACATTATTTACAGTTTCAAAAATAACACTAAATAATAAATATTATTCCTGCGCGTGAAGGCATATAGGATGTGTTAACTCGTAGCTTCATATGTTCTCGATTTTGGCTGTTAATGGGTCGTTAGTTTGACTCTCTGGTTGACTTTACTAATTAATGACTTGGAGTTAAATTGTTCAGCAATACAAGTATGACGAATTTCTATTCTGGTACATAAAATAATTAGCCATTTATAAATAAAATCAATAAGAACAAAATTATGGAGATTAATTTCATTGTGCTCCTAACCAAGAATAAATAAATTAAAGAAAAAAAGAAAAGAAAAATTCTGAAGGCCAGCGCGCTAGCGACTAGACCACGCAGGAGACTATTACGCTGTATTCAATAAGAAAACTTTTCTCCAAAAATAACTTGTGTGAGTTTTAAGGGCCGAAGGGAAAAAAAAGGAAATATCGTGCAATAGATAAGCCTTGATTGATTTTGGGACTGTATTTTCATCATGTCTCTTAACTTTATAAGAACCACGCCTTTCAAGGAGTTTAATTTGACGTGGCTCGTGAAAACGAAAAGGTTGCCGACTTTTGGTCTGCTGTAAACTCTTAAACAGGGCAAAAGGGAAATTTCGTTATCAATATTTTTATTTCATCATAATAGCTGTCATTATCTCTTTTATCGTAAGTTCATCATTGCCTCTCTTTTTTCTAGTTTGTTTTGATTCAACGTCCGCGACTGCCTTTTTTGTATTTTCTACATTTCTTGTAAGTAAGAAGGAGTCAGATTGTGCTAAAATTGATGAGTTTTCAACCCTCTTTCAGTTCCGGATTTCTTTTTTCTCTTTCCTTCTTTTTTGAGGAAGGAAGTAAAAGAAAAATCTTGAGAAATTGAACATCTCTCTTGCGATTTGCAGCCATATAATTTTTTTTCCTTTCTAACAACTTGCTTGGCGATAGAAGATCCGCTCTACTACCATTAACAGGTGATCAATCAGGCTGAAGACAGTTGTACAAAGAATAAAAAAGAGTAGTAGAAATCAGTAAGTTGACGTTTTTCCGGTAGATGTCACTGGTATTACAACTTCATGTGTTCTTGCTTTGCTAACCAAAGCTTATTTATATCTTGCCGTTTTTTATTTGCCGTCCATTAAAACATATTAAACAAAAAGTTAACAGAGGAAACAGTAACCAGCTAGAATTTACAAGTTAGATTGCTACATTAATAAACGGTTTTGGTTTCCTAGGCAAGAACGACATCTGTTGGCGGAAGTATTGAATCCACTCGAAACGACTTGGTAAGCCAGAGCACATAGGCGACGTTTCTAGGTATCTTGATAATGTAGCTAACATAAAGGGGGGACCTTATAATGCAACTCAGTCTATCTGTTCGTGTCCAAAATATAAATCTCAGTGACCAGATGATGTAGAGAGGTGATTAAGATGTCATTCCAAAGATATTCGAAAGATTAGCAGTGCGTCCGAATCCACGATTTTGTACCCTTGATTGCGCCGTTGTACCATCGGATGCCTTGTTGTCCGAATAGTGCGACATGGAGTGTAATGTATCAACCACACAGCTAATGTACGCTTAGATGTATCGTATCCGCTGTTTGTGCGGATTGAAACCATATTTGAAAAAGAATACAATCAAATGGGTTGATTTGGGAAATGAACTGCAGAATAATGTGTGCTTTTTTTTAGTCAAACTGGTTTCTGCACCTTAATTAAACTTCTATTCCTAGTCCTAGTATTAATGAATTGAAAATTGAAGTATTAAAATAAAAAGTTCAGTATGTCCTGTATGTTCTAAACTGGCTCGAAGTAAATATATACCTGTACGTATGTAGTGTGGGAACCGTTCTGTTATCGGACAGGTTGGTGAATTTTTTGAAACTTTTGGATTTTATTTATGGCCTTTAGGCATCTAAGGCTCAGGTAGGGATGGGTATGAGAAAGGATTCGGGAAGGTGTCGGTCAGGACCTATGTTAAAGGTGCGATCCCCATTTGCCTGATGTGACTGAGGAAAAGCCCTGGAAAAAACTCAGTCAGAATGGTCAACCGTTGGGATCGAACTACGACCTCCCGATTGCTACGCCAACGCTCTACCACTGAGCTACAGCGGCTCGGTTGACAGGCTGGTGAAGAGGAGCTTAATTATATTGATGGAAGTGTTGCACTTCAGTAATGGGTACAAATAGTTTTAATAGAATGCTAGTAGTAATTTCATTATTGTGTGCCGACATTTTTACTACAAAAAGGACCCAAGGTGTCTTTTTTAAAAAAAAGAATACTTTCATGCCCTATGAGTAACTTTGGCATAGGCCGGGATAGGAAAAGGGAGAGCATGTAGGAAGGAAATCAGTCAGGGCCTAGCTTGAAGATACTATCTCGGCATTCACCTGTTGTGACTGATGTAAAACTTTGAAAAACCTCAGTGAAGCTGATCGGGTGTGGGATTCGCACAGCTTACCACTCCTTTGCCGTTCTGAAGTCCGCAACGCTCGATATGTTCGAAGTATTACATGTAGAAGACATGTATGTTTGATATTTTTTGCTATAATGTCCACATCCAACGAAATATACATGTACGCAGCATTGTTATATAGCAACAGTGCGAATACTCAACAATGGATCTCCAAAAATATGAGGATAAGATTCTTTAAAATTTCATCAAATCCGAGACCTTCAGTCACAGAGAGTGTTGCTTTAAAATAGCAAGTAACAATGAAATCATATGACGCACAATATTACTGGTGGGGCATCTCTCCCCAGAAAATATTTGGTGGGTCACCTCTCCCCGAATTAACTGGAATATCTCTCCTTTTTTACCGGCAGACACGCCACACCACAGTACTTTCCCACCAGCTGCCAAACGTGGTCAAAAACAGAATGACGACTGACAATGGCTCTCCTACTTACCGTTTTCACCACTTCGATTACAAAAATGAATTAATAGTATATTTACCAACATATTCCGTATTCTTTAATGTAAAAACATGACATACAACTTTCACCACTCGTGCTGCCCGCACAGATCTCGACTAAATTGGCATTCACACTACAACGACCACCCAGTGTATCGCGTAGCTTTCGAATCACAGTAACTTGGGCATCTCTCTCGGTGGGGCATCTCTCCTAGAATTACCTTGCTGTTTAATTTTAACTGGAACGTGGATCAATTCCTTGTGTGTGTGTGATTTGAACGTATACGTGACTTTCTCAAATTAAAAAAAAACTCCATCAACTTTGAACAAATTCGTGCTCTTATGCACGTTCTGAAATCCAAAGCTTAAAATTTTATTTCTTTGTGGATGTGAATTTAGCCTAGAAGGATATTTAAAATATGGATTCTGAAACAAAAACATTTAAATTTTGTTTCTTTTGTGTCTCAGTTTCTTTTCTTTTCTTTTTTCTTTTTACCTCAGTCATGTGAATGGTACAAAATGACCACTAAGCCGTGTGATAAGTTTTGTAATCCCTTTCCTCCAGAACTCCTCTCGTGGATTAGGACGGTTTGGTGATGAGGATTAGCGGCGGCTCACTCTAGGAAGTTGTTGAAACCAGTTAAAAACGGGAAACAAGGTTTCAAACTTTCGATAAAATTGTCCAGAAATTATTGTTTAGAAATTTAAAGATCCTCCTCCTTTTTTTTTTTTTTAAAGAACAAATAACAGAGCATATCTCTTTTCCTGTGAAAGTAGAAAAATACTGTACAATCATTTCTATCTGTCTGTTAACTAGCTCAGAGTTGAAACTTCAAAAGAGAGTTCTTTCCAGTAAGCTATGAGAAGCTTTCATCTTCAGACATCTCAGGCTCAGGTCGAGAGAATATGTTGGAAGGTACCAGCCAAGTTTGTAGATACCATCCCGGTATTTGCATGTGTGACTGAGTAAAACTCCTGGCAAGATGGGCGACCGCTATGATCGTTTCCAGGACCTTGCGATTGGTAAGCCAACGCTCTGCCAACTGAGCTACGGCCGCTCAGTTTCAGGCAATGCACTATAATCGAAATGGAAATGTAATCTGAAAGCGATGCATTTCTTACTTTTCAACATAGGAGGACCCTTTGACGTCGACAATCTTTTCCCAGCAATTCTGCAGTGCCCTGATCCCTTCCAGATATAAGCTCGAATCTTGCCTGTCAAAAATCTCTTCAAGCAGCTATGACGTCATCATCTAAGGTGTAATGGGTACAACTCAGGGTTTTTTTTTTTTTTTTTTTTTTTTTTAGTTTTTTAGTTTTTGCAAGAAATAGTATTCCGAAAGAGCTAAATATGTGTAGTACGTGTGTGTTGCACAATTTTGAAGCCACATTCATTAACAGCAGCCATTGCAATCATTTATATGTAAGTTGCAGTATTGTGTTGATGGAACGACAACCACCCTATTCCCCATATTAAGTTTCCCATTATATTTTTCCTTGATGACATCGCACAGTCACCTTAGCAGTGATACGTAGTAAATTCCTTTGATATATGAACCTTTTTTCATATAGTCTACCATTAATACGCACTGTGGTCATGCATGACTTTGCCGTCTGATGAGATGACTTTTGACTTTTTGGGATGTGAACAAGGTGTCATGTTTCCACTGTTTTGATTGTTGTTCTTACTTGGGTTGAAAGTGGTGGATTGAAATTTCGTAAACACTTACGAATCGGGCCAAAGAAGTCTGGATCCTTTTCATGAAGAGCCAAATTCTCACGTGTCGTTTTCATCCTCTTGTGTTTGTGATCTTCACTCAACAATTTTTGCACCCATCGTGTGCATGTCCGGTACGCGAGATTTTTTTTTCTAGTCAAGTATTTGAAGTTCTAAAAGTACGGTTCACCGAATGTAAATCCTTATGTTGGCTAGATGTCATGGAATGACTGTAAATATAACGGCGAAACCACAGTTTGCCAGGTCCTAGCGTGGCGCATTGGTAAGAGGTTGGCTTACGAAACAAGAAACCGAGGTTCGATTCTCGGCGGGGAGCAAAATTTTTTCTGCTATTTTTCTTACAAACTATATTTTTATGTGTTCAAATTTATTATTAATAATTGCTTTCTTGCATTTTTCGTAGATTATCTTAAATTAGTGAACATGGGAGCGTGGAGTTTAGCTACTAAAAGTTAGGATGTGTATAAATAAACCAGGCGCGAGGTGTGCAAGGGGGGCGCGGTACGTCCGAAGGGAGCTGGGCGGCGCGCGGTGTCAGCCGTGGGGAGGGGGTTACGGTGGTAGTTTGCTACTACAGAGACTCCAATTTGGAGCACCGTCTCGTGCGCATTCATTGGCCAATCAAAACGAGAGTTTCAAAAACTAGACTGGAAAAAAAATCGCTTCCGTTTTTACATTAACAATGCAATAGACTCTTTCTGGAGAGATGCCTAGTTCACCAGCAATATATCTTTTGGTTAGTCATCTATTTGACATCACCATATCGTGGACTTTGTAAACCAGCCGAATGGGAATCATCTTCGAAAGACTCTGTGCCACGTCGGAAATCAGCTGCCCACTTCTTGATTGTTGAATATGAAGGAGCATCAGTCCCCAATGTTTGACACATATCTTCATGGATCTGCTTCGGTGTTAAGTTCCTTTTTTGTAGGTACTAGATGATAGTATGGATAGCAGTTTTCTCTATTTTCGAGTGAACTGTTTCTTCAGTCACTTCCCAGGCCTTCAAATGAAGGATGGAAATGTTATTCTGACCCTATCCCTTCATTCTTAGGCCAGAAACTTTTCAAACATGCCTCGTATTATATATCTGGAACTCGTTCAATGGTTTCATGTGAGGTTAACTACACCAGTATGTGGGCGCTGAATCCATCACACAGCCTACAGAGAAGCAAACAATTACCCTGAGAGACATCTTTCGGTTAATTTATAAATCTCGTCCAAGACAGAGACAAAATGCATACAGATTCATAAACAGAAAGTGTTTTCTGCGATGTCTTTTCAGTCTTCTATTGAAAACCATAATTCTTGAGGCCATTTCAGATGCGAAATCATATCCTTCTTTTTATCTATTTTGATAACCATGGTTGAAAACGATAGACAAACGTGACTCGTCTATTAAAATCCCTTCTGGTTTGTCCGTTATCTTTATCTGCCGCCATTCACCTCTTACTCGAATCGCTGCACGTATGTTAAATACGGTAATGTGAGGGGGTGGGAATAGAGGGAGATGCTATTTGCCATGCAAAATACTGCTTGAAGAAACTCCGTGGTTTGTTATATTCTCATTGGTTAGCTCATTGATTTGTCTTTTTTATCATCCTTGGGCCTTCATTGTTTGTAATAATAAATTTCGTCAGTGTATATTATCGAAAGCACTCAGATAAATACTAAAAGAAAACACATGGATTCGAAAAAAAAAATATGTGAACGAACCTTTTGAATCATTTGAAGCATTAGCAGTAAGTTAGGAAGATCAAACAACCTGGGACCAGTGTTGTCAGGTGGAGGGAAATTTCCCTGGAAAATCTGAAAAAAAAAGTGAAAGAGAGAAAAAAATAGGGAATTTTTGTTACATCTTTTTGGCACATTTTTTTTTAATAAAAATCGATTAATGTTTAAAGAAAACTTAAAATCAGGGAATTTTTACAAAAAACGGTTTTTTTTAGTATTTTGAGGGAAATATTGCGACGGGAACCTGGCAACACTGTCCAGGACGAAGGAACACGCCATGAAATAATAAATATAGGGTTACCATATCACTCGGGTACCACCCGATTTTCCTCCTTCAGTCAAAGTTTAAAAAAAAATCACTAAATTTACCCGATTTCCTCTCTGTGGCATTTCCCGCACCCGCCTCTGGTATTTTTTTTTTTTTTTTTTGTTTCTCCCATTACAATAGCCCGTTTTATACGTAAACTGCAACCGTGTGTGTTCAGGGAAACGTTGCCGCGCCTTTTTTTATGGTGCTTATGAACTTCTTGAATTCTGATATGTAAGCACCTTTTTCCTACCTTATTTTACCATCTTAAATATTTACTTTTAAAAACACAATTCTATACATAGTTAACACATAGGAAACCCTATAGGAGTCGCATAAAAGTGGCGAAAAAGGTATGTTTCATAGGACACTAGAGCACTGAATAGCACGGATGTCTTGATACGTGGCACCTAATGTGCTAGTCTGAGATATAACGGAATTTTAATCTAAAAGAAATAGCAAGCTAAGTAATGGTTTTATTATAGACAAAACAAAAAGCGCCCCCGTATAAATTAAAATTGTCTTATAACGTATCCAAAAGAGTCAAAGTCATAGGGACAAATGGAGATTACTCAGCTATAGCCGGAGCCTGCCAGATTTATAGTCTAAGTCGTAGATTTTCCCACCGGTATATGGCTTATCTCTGTTGGACAAGTGGCTACTGAGTTATAATAGGGGCTCAAATAGAGAATACAAAGCGATTGAAAAGGACCTGCCACTTCAAGATTCACGTTCATAGTTTTCTTCGCCGTTTCAGACCACGACGAATCAAACGGTGTATCGTTCATCTCTGTGTAACTTGTAGTTACTGAGATCTAGAGCGAGAGGGACAAAGAGACATACAGATGGAGAATACTAAGCGACTGAAAAGGTCCTGCCAGTTGTAGAGCTTATGTGATACGCTATACCATGACTTGAGACTATTACGAATCGAACGGTGTATGGCTCATCTCTGTCGGACTTGTAGTTACTGAGATCTAAGAGGGGCACAAATGGAGAATACTAAGCGATTCAAAAGGACCTGCCAGTTCTAGAGTCGCATTTAAAGTTTTCCTCACCGTTGCAGACCATGACGAATCCAACGGTGTATAGACAATCTCTTTTAAACTTGTAGTTACTGAGATCTAGGACGGGTACAAATGGAGAATACTAAGCGATTCAAAGAGACCTACCACGTTTAGAATCAAACTGATCATTTTCCCCATCGTTTCAGACCATGATGAATCCAACGGTGTATCGTTCATCTCTGTGTGGATTGTAGTTACTGAGATATAGAGGGAGGATAAAGATACCATGTGAAAAAACATGGTCAGAAAAATTGAGAAAACTGAGCAAATGAAAAGCACCTGTCGATTTTAGAGTCAAAGTCTAAATTTTCCCTACCGATTGAGATCATGACAAATCCACCGGTGTATGGCTGAACTCAGTCAGACATGTAATTGCTGCGATCTAGGGGGGTGTTGCGGACATGGAGAGATATACGGAAGGAGAATGCTAAGCGGCTGAAAAGGTCCTGCTAGTTTTAGAGGTTATGTGATTGGCTATACTATGCCTTGAGACTATTTCGAATCTAGCGGTGTATAGCTCATCTCTGTCGGACTTGTAATTGCTGAGATCCAAGAAGGGCAGAAATGGAGAATCCTAAGTGATTCAAAAGGACCTGTCACTTTTAGAGTCAAACTGATAATTTTCCCACAGTTTCAGACCATGACGAATCCAACGGTGTTTCGTTCATCTCTGTCGGACTTGCAGTTATGAGATCTAAGGGGGAGACAAAGAAACATACAGATGGAGAATACTAATCGATTGAAAAGAACGTGCCAGTTTTAGAGTTTATGTGATAGGTTATTCCATGGTTTGAGACCATGACGAAGCCAACGGTGTGTGGGTTATCTCTGTCGAACGTCTAGTTACTGAGATCTACAAGGGACACAAATGAAGAATACTAAGTGATTCAAAAGAACCTGCCACGTTTTATCAAATTGATAATTTTCCCCACCGTTTCAGACCATGACAAGTCCATCGGTCTATCGTTCATCTCTGTGTGGCTTGTAGCTACTGAGATCTAACGGGGGACGGATAGACAGACAGGACAAACCCTATATCTTCCCTTATTGGCTGACGTTCATACGGGTGTGCTAATAAGTAATTCATCTGATGTTACGAAGGGAAAGAAAGAATTAAACTTCTCTAAAATATTTCAATGCGGTCATAACCTCTTTAGAAATATTCATCAACGCATGAAAAAATATATATATATTAATGGCAGTTTAGTACTGTAACCATTGAAGTGACGTCTCAAATGAAACCTAGATGTAAGACTATGAAATCAAAATATGATAGATATTTAGGTAGGCCAATCATGGTACTCAATTACTGTTAGAATTATTTAAATTATAATCATACTAACAACCTTATTGTGAATAATACATCTTTTCCTAACAATAAAAGTTCTCATTTACAGTGTTTCTTCCAAGAGAAGTGTGCTGGGGTTATTTTAGATTAAGGGGTAAAAGAGGAGAGAGAGCGTAATTCTTGTACCCGGTAAAACGATGAATGAACTCTTGTTTTTTCAAAATTTATTATCTTTAATTGGGGATGATTGACTCAGTTTGGGGGGGTAATACCCCCGTCGCCCCTCTAAAAGAAACACTGCTCATTCAAAAGTTCCTCAAAATGTAGACGGTTATGTCCAAAATGACTATTACAGAAATTATTCTAATAGAACAAGTAAATTTGATTTTATAAAGGGCCATAGTGATTTCTTCGACACGGTATAGGATTTCAGAATTTCCACAATTTTTAAGTATTTATAGGTTACTGTGTAAATCATTTACGCCTTCTTTCAGTATTAACTCCATTGGATTGAACGATATCTTACCGGTGGCGGATCCAGAAAGGAGGCGCGATGGGGGGCGCGCCCCCTCCTCAAGGGAAAATTCTTTAATTTTTATAGCATTATTTCATCAATTTGTCTCAGAAAAAGCTTTTTAATTGTTTCTGGACAAATCTAATTTAACTAGAAACATCCATTTTTGTGGATAACGGTGTCATATTCCACAGTAAAATTTAGTTATATACGGGAAAATATGATAAATTTATTGTTAAAAAATTTACTTAGGTTATTGAAAATGTCCCTGGTCTATTCCATCGGCGCCCCTCCTCACGAGAATCCTGGGTTCGCCACTGGATCCTAAGGTCTTATGCTGCTAGAAGTGGAAGTGGTAAGATTGTTTACATTGGTGGATTGCTCTTAATTTACAAACACAGTTATATTTTTCATGTGTCAACTATACAAACATCCGTAGCTTACGTATACATTGATATTTTGTTTTAATACTAAATAAACTAAACCAAAATGGGCAGCATGACAGTTCCTAGCCTATCAGATGGCTGTAAAGATGTTCTCTGACGTACGATCGTTCGAGTTATGATTTTTTCGGAGATACGATACGTTATGAGACGACGAAAATTGACGACCCTATCGTATCTTCATCAAGCAACTGAAATCAGCTTTACTAATTTCTACTGTACCTTTGTACATAGAATTTCAAGTTTACTATGTCTCCTGTTGTAACTGTACATGGTGAGTTACTGTACTCCATATTTGTTGTTCATTTTTACAGTAATGAACAAACACAAGCACGTATCACTACAGCACTTTCTTGTTATAAAGCCTATTCCAACATGTTTTATTCATCTAATTACATGTACCTGTTACCTATAGCATGTTTTTATATTTCATTTATTATTTTCGATCTACGATATTTTTTAGTTTTGATGAGTTTAGCGGTACGTAACCCATCGTAAGTCGGGAGCGCTGTATTACGCTGTATTACAGAGGCAGTGTAACACTTCTCCGTAGCTATGTGTCTGAGTTTGCTGATCCCAGTGTGCTAATTCATTATTCAGGTATTTCACCAATGGTCAAGACTGAAATTTTCAACCTCCAGCGAGAATGTAACCTGGAACCGCTCGCACTGAAGGCGAACGCGCTACCAAGTAAACCACACAAGAGGATTAACTGGTCTGTTTGTTTTTGTAATCTGCTGTAACATACTTCTCTTTGTCGAAACGAGTTGAAACTTTGTACATTCGTGTCGAATAATAATAACCACCGGCGTTACAGACCGATAGGGCCTGAGCCTTCCCTAATGCCATCTGTCCGCGCTTGGTGGAACTGCGTCCACCTGAGTGACTGTAGTGTGGTCAGCGCTGCGCGTCACCTAGCCATGAACAGTCGTATTAAGGGCTTTCTAGACCGAGTGGCCGTCATGTTTTTTTTTCACGTGGCTCCCCAGTTTTCGTTATGACGCTGGGTGGACGCTGAAAAGTGGGACTCCAGCCAGGAATTGAACCCGGGACCACGCTGACATGAGTCCAACGCTCTAACCACTAGACTGTGGTGCCCACAATATTTGTGTCTGACAACTTCAAATAGATAACTTCGTAGCATTTAATACCATGTAATGTCAAAAAATATATTACAAGATATTAAACACTGTAAGTGTTAAAACAGCAAAATATATTATGGGTGTGTATTTTAGTAACTAAAGAGCTAATCATGACGGGCCGAAGTTCAACGTTACTAGACTGGCCCATATGAAAAAAAAGTTTACCAACGTTTTTTTTTTCTTTTTGTTTTTTTATGAAAGGCTGCAGAACTGATATATTACCCAATCCCCGTGAACTAGTTTTTACTGATTCTGGCTTCGAATAAGCACTGAAGAAGTCTCTTGGGTTCTAGTCCTCTCACAGCAGCTATTTTGATTAAGATTTTCCAGGGTTATTCTCAGTCTCACTAGGATGGTACCTTTATAAGAGATGCTACCCATTATATTCCCCGTCCTTATCACCGAAAGAATGCTCACCGGTGGACCTGATTGCTCTAACTTGTAAGGAACCAGACCGTAGTTGTTATTTTAAGCCCATAATTGTATATTGAATAAGAACTTATATTTTTGCTGCTATGGAACTCCCTCAACCAAGACAGGTACGATGTGTCTATTACTCATTGAAACCAACAAACGTCAAAGAATTGAAGCCTTATGCCTCAAAGTCAACCTTTATGTTCAAATTCCTTTTTCTTTAATCATCTTCTTCTGCTTTGAATGAAGAAGAAAGATTTGAACATCCCAATCTCTTTTGGTAAGTCTTCTTCTGCTAAAAAGGAAGGCTTTTTTCCTGTTGGTCCGCATCCTGTCCGTCTTTTATCTTTTCCCTAATACCAACAAAGATGCTTTTGCAGTTTGGACTCTCTTTCGGCTTCCTGAACGCGTTCAAAGGCACACACACACACACACACAACATTTTTTTGGTGTCTTTTTTTTTCGGATCGCGGGTTTGTTCAGTTAAAGTTTGTTGTTGGTCGACTTGAGCAATACCAATTCACAGTCTAGTTTGTGTATCTCTCAGTCTCCTCTTCTTCTATCTCTTGTTCCTGGCTTTTGTTTCTTTCACTTTGTTCTTTGTTTGTTGGTCACCCAATCTCTCCCTATCTTTTTTTTTCTCTTTCTGTGTGCCGCTTTTGTATATCTCTGTGTGCTTTTCCTCTCAAACTGGACAAAAGGGCTCCCAGTCTTCTTCTTTCTGTCCTAAAGTCTGTTTGTCTTCAGACTTTATGGGTTGAACGTTTTTAGTTTCTCTTTTTGATTTATTTTGTGTCTTTTTTATCTTCTTCTATTTTTTCATCTTGTTCTTTTGATGTTTCTTCCTTTTCATTTAACTTTCACATTGAGAAAATAAAAGCAGTAAGATGAAGAAATAGTATGTTGGTCATTTTCGTCTCTGGAGTAACTATGTATCTTGTAATTGACTAATACAGTGGCTACCATAAAAAGCTATCTTTTTCTCTTTTTACCAGATTTGAGTAGACGTTGTCAGTCTTGCTTAACTGAGCATTGATTTGAGTAAGGTTTGCTCTTGAATTGAACTTAGAAATTTTTCCTCGGGGTCGTATAAACTAGTTGTTTCTCTTCTGAATCGTGGTTTTACTGACTTTGAATTCATGTTCTGTCCGAGGGTCCCTAGACCGCAACCTATGGGGTAAAGAATAGCGAAGGAAGCAGCTAGGACCTCTACTGTAGGAGCCATTCCAACACTTTAGCATAAAAAACTTAGAGAATTTTTTTTTTAGTTATGATGGCTGGTCCTCGCAGAGTTTGAATCAATTCATGCCACTCTAACGCCGATTAGATACAATTTCGTACAGACTTCTGTGAGACACAAACTCAGAATTAGCCCCTTTCTACAATAATTGTATGTATAGATAAAGTCAAGAGAAAAAATATAATTTTAAATCAAGTTATAAATAGTTCTATGATTTAAAATAAACACTTTTAACTACGTAATAAAAGATCAAACTATATTTATAATTCCTAAATAACTAAAAAAAAAGTTTTAGTTGAGCATATTGCTAGAACCCTTGTTACAGTATTTCATCTGATCCAGTGCACGTTCATCACGTGAATTAAAAGGGGATGGTAAAACTTCCATTGAAACTACTATACGGATAGTGAGGGATAGGAAAGTTAAAGGAAGACTCGGTCCTGGCAGAGGCACAAGAAAAACTTGGGGCGCATGGTCATCAGATGACGGACTTGTAAATTAACTAACATGGCGGCGTGCTTCAAGTGCTCAATTCGTCTTTGTTCCTGGTAAACTGAAACTATACAAGGTGGTTTTCAATAATAGATAGAGACAATAAAATCTCGCGACTCGCGAATTCGCGAAAATTTCTAATACTCAAGAAACTGAATGGAGTAGATAGATGACTGTTAACACTTTGTGAAAATGTTATTTTTAACTCACGAAATACTCGCGATATTTGGACATTTTGCTTCAGTCCAAGAATTCTGAGCACTATTCGCGAAATTATATCATTTTTATTGATTCATTCACGAAAATAATGTCTCAACAATCGGAAAAAAATGTAATTCGTCTTCAGAAATATATCATCGGATTGTCCTAACACAGAGAATGTTAGAATGTAGTACACTTTATCCTCCATTGATGGCAGCAATTTTGTGAACATGGTTTGCCATCTAGTGGAGAAATACGAACTACAGTATCACAAAGCCATTCATTGTGTGGGTTTGACGGTAATCGCGGTGAAAAACTTTGTGAAAACAAGTCAAAGTCCATGGGCGGATTTAGGAGAGGGGCCCTGGGAGGCTCGATAGAGATCTTGGGGGCAATCACTTTAAAAGCTGTCGTTTAGAATGAAACATTTAAAATCATTCTGAAATAACTGAGGGGGCAATGTCACCTCCCCCCCCCCATAAATCCGCCCATGAGTCAAACACGTGAGATATCACGGCACCGTAAATCTCCCCATCGGAAAGAGCAAAGCAAAGTTTTAAATGCAGCTTGTGAGAGATTATTTCAAAGTCTTCCTGTCTGCTGCTCAACAATCGAACAAATCTGAACATGTCAAATTTATAACTCTGTTCATCATATGCCTATAAAAATTGAGCTAAATGATTAAGAAAGAAATTCCTGCATAGTTGTACATGAGTTTATTAAAATTTTTGATACCTGTTCTTGCAAATGTGTAAGAAGTTTGTGAAAGAAATTCACGTTTTTAGATTTTATGAATTAGTACAAGGTTTATGTCTAAAGTTTTAAATCGCCATTCAATACAATTAATTAATTATAACTTTTAGCTATACAAGAAATGTACTCTTGTACTCACGAAATTTTACCTTCTACTCACGATTTTTCAACATTTTACTCAGGAAATTTAAACACCTTTATTCACGAAATTCTACTGTCTCTAATAATAGATTGTCAAGAAGAATCCATAAATCCTGCCTGGTCATTTAGTGAGTTCTCTGATTTCAATATAGTAAATAATTCCGTAACTTTCAGTACTGTAGGGGTATCCTAAACGCTTCTGGTATCTTATAAACTGCAGGCGACAAAACTCAGGTCCACCATCCCTAGTGTCATACAGTGAACGTACTGCTTCATTCAACGAAAGGGCTGATTTATTTAATGACTGCTTCTATGACAATTTTAATGCTCGTTCAGATCCTCCATTTTTTTTCCTGATGTAAAATCTAAAACTCCCCATTGCCTATCAGATATAAACACAACCGCTGTGGAAGTGTATCGTCTTCTAACATCTCTAAAATCCTCCAGAGCCTCTGGACCTGACAAAATAAATTCCATATTTTTGATTAAACTAGCCCAACCTTTGTCTGCACCTCTCACCATTCTTTTCAATAGGTGTTTCTCGGAGGGTTATTTCCCAAACTCCTGGAAAGAAGCAAATATTACTCCGGTTTACAAAAAAGGTGAAAAATCCTGTGTTAGTTCATATAGACCTATTTACCTTCTTTCTGCTCTCGGTTTAATTTGTGAAAAAATCATCACAGACAGGATTCAAAATCATGTCCTCCCATTTCTTTCTCCCTTCCAGCATGGCTTTGTACCGAATGGATCCTGTGAAACCAACTTACCTGTCCTACTGTCTCACGCCACGGATGCCCTAGCAAATAGACAAGAACTTGACGTCATATACCTAGACTTCTCCAAAGCATTTGAAACTGTCAATCACAAACTTCTTATACACATGCTTGCTTCCAGATTTAGTATACACGGACCCCTCCTTCAGCTTCTAACATCATATTTGTCTGACAGAGAACAACGTGTCGTCTTCTCTGGTAGCACATCCAAGTGGCTCCCCATGCTTTCAGGTGTCCCTCAAGGAAGCTCCTTAGGGCCAGTTTTATTTTCCCTCTTCATTGATGACTTATGTGAACATATAGATAATTCTTGCTCGGTACTTCTTTACGCTGATGACTGCAAAATTTTTAAGACAATTAAATCTACTGAAGATACTTTCTTCCTTCAAGCCGCTATAGATTCTGTTGAAATGTGGTGCAATAATTGGCTACTGAAAGTCAATCCTTGCAAAACTGCTGCAATGCGTTTCTCACTGAAAACCCATAACACAAAATGTACGTACACATTAGCCTCATCTAATATACCATGGGTAGACCATTACAAATTATCCCAAATTAACCATAAGTAACACCACTACAGAATGTGTCTCAAGTACTAAGTTTTTAGGGCTATATATTGACAACAAACTAAGTTGGAAAACGCATATAACAAATTTATGTCGTACACTATCAACTAATATCTTCTTAATAAGATCTCTCTCAACTGTTCTAAATAAAAAGGCATTGATATCCTTATATTATGGTACATTTTATTCGAGAGCAAAATATGGTATTCTCTTTTGGGGATCCTCAAGTGGGCTATTGACAGTTTTTAGACTACAAAAAAAAGTTATTCGAATCATTACACACACACATTTACGTGCGAGCTGCAGACAGATTTTCAAGAAATTAAATTTGCTAACAGTTCCATGTTTGTACATATACGAGGTGTTAAAGCTGATAAAAAGTAACCTTGATGGCTACACTACACACTCTGATATACATAGACACGACACAAGAATGAAAAATGATCTTAGACAAATGTCCCACAGAACAAAAATTTTCGAAAGATCACCGCATTACTTCGGTATAGCCCTATACAATAAATTGCCACAAACTTTAAAAAACATTAAGGATATCAATATATTTTGTCGTGAAGTTAGGAAAATGTTGACAAACATAACTTACTATACAGTTGATGAGTACTTGCAAGACTAAATATTATAAGGGTAAAGAAAATAGGTGATAATGAAAGTGAATTATGTCGAAAAACTGCTACAAAACAATTTTCTATGTATTCTATGTAATTTAAGAAAATATGTATTCTTATTATGGACATGTTCTATACCATATGTGCAAATGAGTACAATGTATTGGTCTAAGGAACGCAATAAATGAAATGAAATGAAATGAAAAGACCTGGGTATCATATTTGATGAAAAACTCAATTTTACTCCTCATATTGAATTCGTAACTTCTAAAGCACTCAAACTTCTTGGACTTCTCTACAGGTTTACCGATATTAAAGATTTCAGAGCTCTTCGGTCATATTTTCACACTTGTGTACTTCTTACTATTGAATACTGTTCATCTATCTGGTCAATGGCTGTGAAACCAACTTATCTAAGTTGTACAAAGTCCAAAATTTCTTTATCCGCATTGTACAATACAGTGTACCCTACCTCCAACACAAATCTAACGTAGACATTTTGAATTCTCTTGACTTAAAAAACATAGACACACGAAGAAAACTAAATGACAAAATTTCTTTATAAAATTATGCAAGGCAAACTCAGGACCAACGACCTTCTTCCACTTTTTAACCTAAGAGTACCCAGACAAAATTATCGTTCACAACATCATTTCTACCTCTCAAAACCGAGATTGTGTTTGGTCCAGCGATCTCTTGTATATAGATTATCACATTTTTACAATACTCTTCCTTTGCTACCAGATTTCTGCTTCAGTAAAAGTACATTTCTAAAGGCTTGTTATATGAATCTAGGATGAATGAATGAAAAAAAAAAAGTATTGTTTTTTTATATTTATTGCATAAGTCTTTGTTGTAATATTATTTTTATTATTGTTTGTTACAAGAACGGTGTAAAATGGCGTTTGCTGTATCCGTGCTGACTTCTAATAAGTAAATAAATAAATAAACATGTATTCAGAACTTTGTAGTTCTTTCTTAACACATGTTTTGTCCAACCTGTAATTTCCTGGTTACTCCTTTGTTACGCTTCCATATCCATGTATTCGTTTATAAACGTTTGTTTTTGTCTGTCCAATATGTTTGTTTTTGTCTGTCCAATATGTTTGTTTTTTTCCCGCAAGGAATACTTTTTACATGCCAGGATTCTTCGATTTTCAATAATCTTTCCTTTTAAACTGTACAAGGGTTTTACATATTTTAGATATAGGTTTTTAAGCAACTTTGATAGCATGATATATTTTTGTTTTATTTATTTATTTTTTTGTACAATACAGAAGTGAGAATCTGTATTACTTACAAACCTTCCATCTGAGTTCACGTGATTCTAGTTCTCCTAGGACCTCAACCATGGCTCATTTCGTCTCCCGTTAACTATGACTCTTACCTGTGGTAGTTTTAATGTAGGATTTTTACGGGATGTCTTCTAATTCACCTGATAAAGCTTGTTCGCATCAAGTCCGGTATTGTGACTGCGTGGCTAACGTGTGCAGGTAGGGCGTATAAATTATTTGCAAATTAAAGATTGCGACACGTGGTGTTCGCATTATGGATAAACAACACACGTAATTTACACCGAATCTTTAATCTTTGGTTAATGGTGATGACCCAGCCTCTTGGTCCAGTGGTTACTGTCGAATCAGGTCTACGCAAGTTCGAGCCTTTCTCATGGCCATCCTGATTGATATTTTTCATTTTCTTTTTCAATTTAACTACGTTAATGGTGGTATTGTTCATGGTAGTGATTCCGCCTGACCTTTCCCCTGTGGGGGGTGTTCACCCCTCAAAGTTTCGACAACACCCTCTAACTTTAAAATTTTTGCTGTGAAAAATCGGTAGAAACTATACATAACTACTCTTACACCCTCCCAATATTGACTTTAAAATCCTGGCGGAAACCCTGGTTTGTGGACAGGAACTCTGCCAGCATTTTCATTTTGGGGGATGTAAAGTCAAGATTGAAAGGGAGTAAGTGAAACTTTGAACGGTTTGTATCGATTTTTGCTTGAAAAATTTCAATGTTGGGGGGGGGGATAGTCCCCTGTCACTGTTCGTGGGCAAATGCATGGTTCTACCGTCCCAATACTTTTCCTCGGAAGAGTGCTCGACAAGGAACGTCGTCCATCGTACTTGAGATGGACTTGTAACGTGTCTGCATGAGAAATCGAACCCCTGACCTTCTGATGACATGGCGACCTGCGAAATTGGGTATAACAAATCAATAGCTCTTATTAAACACACAGAACAGTAATTTCATTTCTAAAACTGTACAGATTACTCGTATCGCATATCAAACAGAAGTTATGAATTTTGAAAACTATACGTAAAGATATTTTATTATGACCATACTATATTCTCACATGTAAAACGTGGAAAATTATTTCCGTCTTCACTTCTGCCTTTGTATGTCCAGGATTCAGGTTAAATATTTCTTCTCCTTTTCCTACGAACAGACACCATCATCATTCTGTGTGTATCTTGACACTAGGAAGAGAGACAGAGAGATAGTGTGAGAGTGGGAGAGGCGCCAAGCTGCCAAACTATCCAGGAATGTCTGGAACATATCCTTATCTCCAGTTCAGCTCCATAAGATCCTCCTACTCCTTGTCCCGATTCCCACATAAAACGTTAAACTAGGAAGGAGAGAAAGGGAGACGAACAACAGGAAAAACGCAGCTATAGCAGAAGCGAACCTGGAAAACTTTTCCTCTCTTTTTTTTCCTTCCTGGAAAACATTTTTCCTCTCTTGTGTTGGAAATGGTCCAACGAAAGTTGAAGTTGAGGTGTGGGTGGGACCGTCAGAGGAAGCCATGGAGGGTCATCCGTATCTGACTGGAGCATCTTCTATCAGCGGGAAAACCGTGGGAAGATTTTGTAGACAGGAAGGCAATCGGGGGAAATTGTAGTAGTCACGTGGGGTCCTTTTTTTTTTACCCACAAGGTAAAGAAAAATAACGCACCTCGTTGATTCTGCTGGTTCCTTAAGATAAGGAACAAAATTAATGCGTATTTCGGGCGCATGTGAGAGAGACTGGCCTTTTATCTATGTTAAAGACGTGCATAATCGGATCCCGCGAATTCATGCGAAGCAACCCCCCCTCTTACATTTAATAGTGTACAAAACGTGTGGTGGAGCTATAGTGGCAAATCTCGTGTTCAGACCATAAGATCTTAAATAGGTTTGATTCGATTCTACCATTCTTCGTTAAATACTTGGGTAAATAATATTGTTCTCTCGCACTTAATTCTAGATACGCTTACTATACTTGTTGAACAGATTCATCGACAGTTATTTCATACTGACATTGCAACTTTTCCCTTTATTTTCAAAATTCTTGTTTAACGAATGTACTGTTGAAATATTAATACTTGTAAGGATTCGTACTTTGTGTACAACACTAATTTCAGCTGATTAATTGAAATGCTGTTAACGTCCTAAATGAGTGAGGTGAACTTCTAAGAATGAGACCTACATTCTTTTCCGTAAAGTGGACTCAGAATCACTCCGTTCAAGGAATCCTTGCAGGGCTTGAACCTATGACCACGAGTGCATAAGCCAGTGCTAATCATGCACCAACCGGAGTCTACTACTATCGATAAATGTCTCAAAACTTTCATGTTCCAATGGAAATTACGAGTTTTGAATCGGAATGCCAATTTTGAGAAGGAATTAATGAGCCGTTTGAGATTTCTTATATTTATTTTTCTTTAAAAAAAAAACTGTTATAATTCACATTGAGAATGCTTTCTGTTGCTACATTTTCTTTTCTCAAATTTCCTATCTGCTCTCTCTCTCTCTCTCTCTCTCTCTGTGTGTGTGTGTGTGTGTGTATCTTCCTTCGCCTCTCCCTTACTGCCACTTGTTGCTATCTGTTTCTTCTTGTGTGTTTATATATTTTTGTTGCACTTCAGTACAATGTCATCGGCTCTGCCTTAATTTTTGCAGTATAAACTTAATTGTGTTCGTTACAGTAAAGTATTCAACTATTTGCTCTCCATAGTAGGTTTTCTTTCCAAATGCTCCATTTTTTGAACTCATGCTCTTTGAATCTTCTAAATCATGTTGAATTTAGATACTTCCTCTACGTGTTTAAAGTAAATTACTGTTTAATTTCCTAAACTCTTTAAATGTTATGTTGGGTTTTAAATTCAAGAGAGATTTTTTCTGCTT
>JAGDQP010008283.1:15847-63655 GCA_022664845.1 Lepisma saccharinum | reverse complement strand
TATTAACTATGCAAAGGACATGAAAGCTTTTAGTTTTACAGGCGAAACATTGAATATGTTTTAACATAATATAAATTATTTACAAAAACTGTGTAGGTTTTAACTGGTGTAATATTTATGTGAAGGTTTTAACTGGTGTAAAGCTTATTATTATTCATTTCAGTCTTTCTGCCAAGATGACAGAAGTTATGGTAAAAGGAGAAAACGTAGAGAGGCTAATTCTACAGCAGGAACGAGTGATCACCTGTCTTTGAAGCGCAAAAAGAAAATAGCCGATTGGCAATCGAAGCTATCCTTTAGGGTTACACTAGCACCTGACCCAGGTAATCATTTAATATGTTGCTAGGTAGGAAAAGATCTTGATCTGAAGTAAAATTTAACAACCACTAAAACATTCTTTCCCTTCATGACCAGAAGTCATACGGATATCCTACGTACCCGAGTTCTCCCGAAAGTCAAGCATGGGTGTGGATTCTTTACGTGGTTATAGGACTAATTTAGCACACTAGGTGGCAAGATATTTACTCTTATCGAGGCTGAAAAAATGTTCTATAATATTCAACTTCAAGTACTCCGTGTTAGACCTCCAATTAAAACATACTGCACTTTAGATTAACGTTTCGAATTATTCATAATGCATCTTCAGAACTACTAGACCACGGGGGCATAATTACTGAGGAGTTAGGTTCCACGTAAATACATCACGGTGACAGTCGAATTTCTATATATGAAGTAAACTTTCATTACAATTAGCAGAAACAACTATTTTCGAAAGCTTGTATTCGGGTTGGTGAGGTTAAAGGGCAGGAACAAGCGCTTGAGTAGTGGGATGGTTACGGTGTTAACATTGCCCCCTCCCTTCCCTTTCTTGTGTGATGCTGAGCGACGCTTTCTCCTTAAGCTTGTTCCGTTGATAAGCGAAGAGGCTTTTCTGCGAGCCTTTACTCCCCACTGACGAATGGCATATACTGCACGCAACCACCTAAGCAACTAAATCTGGCGAGTGTCAAGGCAACGACCTTCCTTGTTGATATGCGTGACTACGAAATATAGTATTTAATCTATTTATTACCTTTAGGTATCTATGGCTTGGCTCGAGACAGGATAGGATACAGAAAGGAATCGTCCAGGGCCTAATTAAGGTACCATCCCGGTATATACCGAAGCACTTACCTTTTTCTACGTGGTTACAATAAGATAAAAAGATATTAGGGTCATTGCCAAGTTTATGTACTTAAACGGGCGGATAATATTGACAAAATTAAGCTTAACCAGAAATGTAAAATCATTCTGAATATTGTTTTAGAATCATTTATTTCATTGGCACCAGTTGTAGAGATCAAAAAATATTTTTAATTTGAAAAACTAACCACGTAGGTCAGCTGGTTCAAGCACACGCACACAAGTCATGCTCACGTAGTGAGTGGTCTTGCGTTTCTACGAAATGCTCGTATTTTTGCAAAGTACACACATGGGTTTTCTAGTATATGTACGCGTGTATGATTTACGAGGTACATTATAAAAATGTTCAAAGGTGCATATCGCTGTCCACGTAGGGGACAAAACGGGTTATCGTAATTGAACCACCTTTCTGTAACGAATGACTATAATTTTTTATCTCATGGTGTCTACTAATTTTGGGACTTGAAATTCCCTGACTTTTCCAAATTCCCCGAGCTCTTAGTATAGTGGACATGTAAATAATAGGCAATTACATTTTTTAAAATCCCATCACCAACCAGTCCAAATATCTTGTACATTATTGGTATCTTACAAGTGGAAAAAAAAAAGATTGTTTAAAATAGAGGATTTGAACACATTGAAAAAAAAACTGGTCAGCAGTGGGAATCGAACCCTCGACCTCCGCATTGCTAGGGCAGTGCTCTTACCAACTGTGGACAGGCCCGCCTCAAACTTTCCCTTCTAAACTATAGATTTCCCTGAGTTTTTCAGATATATAAAATTCCTTGAGTATTTCAGGTTTTCCAGGGTGGTAGACACCCTATGGACTTCACAGAATAATACTGTCGGCGTGCTAAACTCAAGAGTGCGTAAGCTGTCTGTAGACAGCAATGGCTAGGCAGTCCTCATTTCTTTAACGATCCCTTGTTTCTAAGATAAATTACTTTTTTTTTTTAAATACGAAATTCCAAAAAAAAAAAAAAATATCTAACGTTTTAAAAAGTGTCTACAAAATGAACTGGTTGATTTTGACTTCAACCGGATTCTGAATTTTTTAAACATTCAAAACGTAAAATCGTCACACAAAAGTCAAGTTTGTTTAGGCAATCACAAAGATGGCGTCCTTGTCCTTAATTTGACCGAGTTCAAACACCAGTATCACACTCTGGTGGAATTTATTAGAAGTTTCTTGTCTGTCCACGGAGGAGACAATGACTTTTACATTAATTTACAATTTGGATTTAATTATTATTGTAATATTCAGATAGTTCTCGCAATGAACCATTCTAAATTAATTTTAGAAGAAAAAGAAACATTGTATAGAAAACAATATATCACAATAAAGTAAGAGGGGACAGTCAGAATAAAGTAAGGGACAAATGACGTATTCTATGTATTTTTTTCTGAATAAAATTAAATCTAAATTTGTAATTTAACCTATTTCTATACAATCAAACAATACCATGATTATGTTAAATACGATTTTGTTCTTACTTTTACGCTTTACGACGCTTGGAATAGCATTTAGTTAAGTGAATGTTCCATTTAACAAGAAGCTCAAATAATGTTTCTTTTGTGTTACAGACCAACAGTCCAAACATCTGGAAGCAATGCGCCATTCATGCACCTGCAGTTTCCGCTACCAACTGCCTGCCATCTTGGCTGCAGCATTTTGTGTTTTGGTAACAACTCTGGTGGTTTCTTTATACGTCATCCGTCGGCAGTATCAGCATAAGCACCTTCACGTGATGGGACTATCCAAATCCCTGGTAGCAAGGGGAACCAACATGCAGCACTTTTGGCCGCAAACGATAAACAAATTCGCACAGAAAAGAATGATTGATCAATGAATTTAAAATTATGAATATGTATAAAAAGAGTTGAATAAAATGTAGCTACACATTATTTATTTGTACCTCATTCAAGTTAACCTTCTACTTTCGCATTCGATTCATCCACACTAGTTATTTGCTCGCTAATGTGACGTCACCTATCTTCTCGTAAGTCTCCTTGCCATAACTTTTGGGGAGTTAGTTTCCCATCCAGCTGCACATTCCTTTTGACATTCACATCGAACTATCACTATGGTTCAGATTGAAGCGTATCCCCCACTCCATTTAGCAGGCTTTCTGCTCAAACGATAAAAACGGCGTTACCTTCAGTGCAAACGGTCCAGGTTCGAACCCCGGTAGGATCTCCGAATTTGGAATTTATGTATGTCCTTTAGGCATCTACAGCTCAAGCCACGATAAGAGAAAGGATGCGAAGTCAGCAAGGGTCTAAGTTGAGGGTGCCATCCCGGCATCTGCCTGGTGACGGGAAAACCTGTCAGGATGGTCGGCCGTCGGGACAGAACGCAGGATCTTCCGAATGCGAAGTCAACGTGGAGGCCGGAGGACCCAGCCAATTGGTGAAAAGTCCATTAATACAATTCAATTCAATGTGCACTAATAGGAAGACCTTGAAACCATCTTGCTGAAGACGGTGGATGGATGGGGTAAGCACATGTCGCCTTTGTTGTCGAACTTTGAAAGAAATCTATGAATCAAACATGTAACCCCTAGCCATGTAGAAGACCAAGGTTATTATTAAGTGTTTTGTAAAATGAGAAAAGGCCACCTAACAGCACTTAACCAGGTCAATGTAATTTACCTCCTGTTTTGTAGCAGCCCGTTCTCTCGTGACGGACACTGAAAATGTATTTAGTCAGCAATAAAGGTGAATGTCAATTTCTTGAATACGTACAAACTTTTGAGCCTCGTAATTCAACGGAATCTTTTTTTAGGGTTGATGTAAATCAACGATCTCCAACAAGAAATGCCAGCACTATCTATCTCCGTACATGTCTCTGCTCCTACAAATTCGAGTTCTAACTTTCAGGGAAGAAAATTCATAACCAATTCAACAGTTCGATCAATCACGATTACTAATTTTCGTTTTTCTTCGTTTAGGTTTTGATATTCACAAGAATGAAGGAAAACGAAAATAAAACAACCGGCATTGATCGAACTCTTGAATTGGTTATGAACTTTCTTCCCTGAAAGTTAGAACTCTCTAGGCTTGAATTTGTAGGAGCAGCAAGGAAATTTCGTGCGACGATAAAATACATTAGACATCTACGGAGGTAGTACTGCCATCTTTTGTTCGAGATCGTTGCTGTACATTAACCTTAAATAACTAATTTGTGTCCACAACCACGGTTGGCACTCATTTCGAGACTGCCAGATAACTAAGGTCAAGAAGTTAGCAGCTACAAATTGATAAAACAATGTCCTGGCGTTCTTGCATAAAATTAAAAAAAAAAATAATAATAATAATATCACATCACACGCGAGTGAATTCAGTCTTTCCAGAAGAGAATAAATGAATGATCGGACAGCAAGGCTTGAATGTGCTCACCTCCATTATTATCCACTTAGCGTTCTGGTTGCGGAAAACTGAAGTCAAGACCAGATAATATCCCGGTTTAAGAAATTAACCTCCCATTTGTGTTTATAACGCAAGGTAGGCTGATGGTGAAGAATTGCAGACTCGCTAAAATGACAAAATATACTGACGAAATATCTGAACCACCACAGAAACCAATGGGTATTTTCTTCCAGCTATTAATCCTAATTTCAAATGAAGACAATATTAATTAATACTATTTGAAAATGTTGGTATACCGGTATTAATATATAACTCGGAACATTAAAAAAATGATGCAAATGGCTCTCTCAGAGAACATGAACAGAATCCTGCCAACTAACAACATTGGTCTGCACTTGGAAAATAGTTTACGGAAAGATGCCATATTACACCTAAAAAATCATCCTCTTCCCCTTACGCTACAGTCTCTAGATATGTTTCTAGACACGAACACAGGTTATGAAGAGGAGAATTATTATTATTTTTGCCAAAATTATATGCTTCTTATGTAAATTTCATGTTCACTATTTCTTGTTATCATTTAAAAGCAAAAAAAAAAAAATAATAATAAATAAATAATTGAGAGATTTCAAACAAGAAAATTAAGTAAGAGAAGACTAGTTGAGAAGCTGCGCAGTAACTAACAAAAATATAACAAATACCTAAGTGTATGTTTCAGTAAATTAAAAAAAAAAAAAAAAAAATTGGAAATTAGTTTACCTTTGTGCATATTTTGTTGAAACTCGTTCCCAACATTTTAGTGAAACTAAGCAATACTCTTACAACTATAATCAGAGTTGTTATAAAATGAGAAATTGAAATGCATGTAAAACCAAACACATGTTAATCCACATGGTTACATTTTACTGTACATACTTTTTGGTTCGGGCATGACCAGTCCGAAGTGAATAGTGAAGGTTATTTCAAAACGTGGTCTAACGAAAAAACCAAAGTAAGTGACTTGATTAGCCCACTCACAAAGAAAGAAAAGACACATGATAAAGTAGAGGAGAAAAGATAAATGAAGTGGAAAAACAAATCATAAACCAGAGAGAAGTATGGTTGTTACTAGCATGCGTACACTCTCGGGGGTCGCCACGTCCATACTTAAGTCCGGAAGATCCTGAGCGGTCTCTTACTAACCCTGTATAATCATAAGGTTTCCTTGAAAACAAACCTGCAGTGGGCTCGAAAGTTTACGGGTTAATTAGAATACATACAAGATCATCATTCATGAACTAGCAGGTAAGCGTACATACATTCACACCTACACACATTCAATTTCCTCTTAAAAAAAAGGGGGGGAGGGAGGAAGAATGTAATTCTTACTCAGAATCGTAACTTATCTGCCATAATAGTCATAGTCACATGCAGCCGTATTCAGAAACGTAGAGAACACGACTTAAAAAAGCAGGATCAACGCCACGTAAGAATTCAGAAGAAATTGCAATGCCCTGTGATATCCGTTGTCAATGAATTAAGTGCCTCCCACACTTGTAAGTCATAAGACAAATTTAAATGAAATGGAAATTCCAACCACACAAAAGGTGTATTGATCATAAACTTTTCCGACGTATAGACAGACCGGGGAGAATCAACTTACAAGCTACGTCTATATTAAGCCTACTGACATTCCGTAGATCTGGGCTCGAAAACAGAATGACTTCCCTGACGGTTTCATTCACACCAGCCGAATGTCGGGATGGTATATGAAAAGAATGGTTACTCCCGGGGAATCATTTCACATTACATAAAGGCACCATTACCTTGTAGTAACTTTTATTATACATTCGTACAAAATTTTTACTTTCTTAGCTTTGCAACCTCCTTCCACTTGCTCCAGCAAAAAGGAAACAAAACAAACTTGTTTAACGTCCAGGTGTTTTATTACAGCTCCAAGTTACAAAGCAGAATCAAAGAGAGTTTACTTCTTATATCCAATGCTGCGTCTTCGTCCTCGGGCACGCTCAAACTTACGTCCCTTCGATCGCACATAGGGTTTCGTGTGACTGTGGGGAACTCCTGGAGCAAGACCAAAGTGCTTGCACGCCTCCCGAGCATTCCTTGAACCTGCAAGTGCACAAACCATTGAGAATATAGTTCATACGCATAGAAACGGAACAATTATATCTATTCTTACACAACTAATTTTAAAATTATTAAAAATTCTTGACTTCAATAGCAAGCTGAAGCATAAAAAAGTTTGTTTTTTTTCATTAGGATTCTCCTCACACACCAAATCACTTTTAAAACTTTCCTTACACTGTTACTAAAAGCTCCTGTGACACCCTGCACTCTTTACACTCACTGTAAAAGCTCTTCAGCTTATTTGATTAGATAGAGACTCAATGACTAGAGATAGAGATTAGATAGAGAAGGAAAATTCAATAGCCTCTCCACTACTTCGTAGCAGACACCCTGGTTAAGACCTCTCTCCACCGCCCTTGTCCTCCACTTTAGGCTTTCTGCTACCTTTACTTAGTCTAAGAGGAGTGTCGGTTTCGACACAGATCATCGGAAGTAAAACTCACGAGAATGGATTAAATGCCAGACGACCTTTTCAGCCACCTCCTCTCAATCGAGAAGAGAGCTTGTGTCGCCTGAGCACGAAAGCGCTCTGCGAACAAAACAACAATGGAACCTAACTCTTGTCGGATGACATCCGTACAAATTTTGCAAAACTTTATTTGTATAGGCCATAACTTCGGCCCGTCACGTTAGAGTTAAAATCCACAATCACAAACATTAATGACCCAGCCGGGATTCGAACCCCGGGACCTTAAGTCGCTGGCTTAGCGCAAGAGTATTACCAGAGATTTTCTATTTTCATTTTCCCTGACTTTTCCAGGTTTTCAAAGTCTGTAGGGCACATTTTCCAGGTTGAATTTCTTGAGTTTCTAGTGTATACAATGTCTTAGCTTCTAAGATTAGGAAATCATTGTTAGCTAAAGATTGTATAAAAAAGAAGAAAAATTATATATATATTGCATATAAAATGACCACTTGTTCAAATGCGAAATAAAAGAGACATTTTGAAGTAGAAATATTTAAGGATATTTTAAAAGATTTTCAAGTTAACTATTCTTCTGGAATAGTTTCTGCTAATAGAAAATAATTCACAACAAAACAGTCATTGCAGAAAACTTTATATAAGCAAAAAAAATTTAAAAACAGAAAGTTACATGATGTATTTTGATAACAGTAGGTATATTTTTAAATTTTCTTTCTTGTTCATTGTTGAAAGTGCTTCATTGTTATATCCATAACAACAATGAAACAATTTCAACAATGAACAAGAACGAAAATGAAAAATCGGCACGGATGGAACTCTCGAATTGGTTATGAACTTTCTTCCCTAAAAGTTTGAACTCTAGGCTTGAATTTGTAGCAGCCGCCTTAAAATTTCGTGCAACGATCAAGATACATTACACATATACGGAGATAGTGCTGCCATCTCTTGTACATCTTGGCATTGAGGTTGAGTCATGTTTTCAGACAATTATGTTTTGGTTATGGAAACATCTTGTGCCAACTATAGGAAACTGAATGGTCAAAGATATCGCAATGACATACTTGCTCCCATTGTGGTTCAGTTTGCTTAGTGTTTTGGACTGGGGTTCACGTTGACAGACGATAATCCCACCGGAACCACCACCTTGGAGGAGCAACACAATCAACCGAAAGGAATAGCCACCGTCCTCGCCTGGCCTCAACTGTATTGAACAATTAATCGGCTTCTAACCGTACTGTAGATTACAGCAGTCCCTGTAGAGGAATGGGGCAAAATCCCACGGGCAGTATTGAACAATTTGGTTAAAACCATGCCTAATCGCATATGGAAGTGTCTCGGCAGGCGTGCAGGACCAATAGCTTCATGAAATATTATAACATGGAGATCCAGGTTCCAATCCCACACTACTGGCTTGTTCATCACTAGTAACGATATACTGAGTGAGATACTCATGTTTACTTTCGTTTTTATTTTTGGTTAATGCCTTCTAGCACAAGCAGCTCTGACGTTTCTACTTGCGGGTCATTCCACAGAATTTCGACACGTGGTCGTCACTCAACTACTTTTGATTTCCTTCACATGTGCCACATTGAATGCCATATACAAGCAAAGTTGAAAACAGTTTTTGACTTTTTTTTTTATTGCTCATAGTTTAGGATATACACGATGTTCAAAAATGATATTCCGCAAAATTGTTGAAACCAGCGATTCATCAAGTTATACATATATCACAAACCAACTGAGATATTTGAATAATTCAAAAACATTTGAAATATAGATACCTCAGAGAATATTTAAACCTATGCTATTAAGTTCTACCCAAGAAGTCTATCGGTATAAACATTATTTTCATTTTTACATTTTTTCCTGATGGAATGGAAACAAATAAGTTGTTTACTTCGTTATTATTATCTACTATTGTCACTGTAATAACAAAAGAAAAAAAAATTTCGAGTCATTTTGTTTTCTTTATATATCAGGACTACGTGGCTCAGATAGTAGCGCGTCTGACTACGAATAGGGCGGCCTGGGTTCAAATTCCAGCCAGGCCACTGGAGACTTTTCTCGCAGTGTTCCCATGCCTGGCGCTCTGAGGAGCACTCAGATTACTATCAAACTGAGTACCGGAGTGTTCTTGGTACGCCTGGGCACCTTGCGAAGGTAAAGGCGGTCGAGCTTGGGACTGACAACCCCACCTCACTACGTACCGTAGGTCAAGAAAATGTGGGGCGCTACCTCCACATTCCCCATGCGCCGTTCACGGCGCGTGCGTATCGCACAGGGAAGCTGTACAGAGCTATTTTAGCTTGATTGTAACTGTTGCTTAAGGAAAAACTCTGATAAAAACGATCTGATATTATGAATTATGAAGGAAAAAGTGTGCTTTTCTTTTTCTTTTTTAACTATCTTCTCCATTTTACCATTTAGTCAATTTGGCAGCTTGCAACAGTGTTAGAACAGTGACAGTCGACATTTTGAAATACTCACAGTTGAAGTAGAGAGACATACTTTCACGAACAAAACTTACAAGACTACTACACTGAATGTAAAGGTAAACTGTACATTAAATTTGTATCACTTCAAACAATTTTGCTTAAAAAAAATCTCAAAATTATTACCTCTTTTCATTCGCGGTAGTTCACAACAATAACGCTACAAGGTTACCTTTCAAGCTGATACTATTCACGACTAAATAAACCAAGATCCACTTGGGTCTTTAAATGACTTACATCAAGCCCTTACAATGTAAATAACCAACCACCAAAGTGGTACTTTGTTAGCAAGAGACTAAGTTAAAACTGGATATTTAAATGAATGCTACGTCCACAGGATTTGCCATTTCTCGTTCTCTAGACCATGTTTTCAGAAAATAAGTATGTCAGTCATTATTCATCCGACGAAAGATGGTTTGAAACATCATTAAACATGGCCTTTTCTCCAATGAAGCAAACATTCACAAATAATTTACCAAAACATCCGCAGTTAAGATTTTCAATTATATTTCAAACAAACTGTTTATAAATTTTCCCTCCGCAACAAAATCCGTGTGCAGTTTGATGATACAATGTTGCGGATGGTCTCATTTATGTACGTCGGGGGACAGGTGTGATGGAGGCCATTTGAGTAATACGCGTGAGGCCAGGGGGAGATACAAATTACCAGATCTTATTTGGTGTCAAATTGTAGGGTTTTGATAGCGAAATAGTTACCAAATAATCGTAGTTGCCTGGGTAGTCCATCTGAGGCCATGGGGAGAGAAAATTCAACATGGCTGCCAAAACAAGCCGTATTTAACATGGAAGCAACCATATATTCGGCACTATCGCACCAAGATTCTGGTGTCAAATTGTAGGGGGTCACCTATTCAGGCCACCGGGAGGGGTGAACCCAATATGGCTGCCGAAACAAGCAATTTCAAACACACAAACCACCAGATATTCGGAACTATTACCACTAGAACCATAATTTTGGTGTCAAATTTTAAGATTATGGCAAAAAATGTGATGGTGTCCAAATTGGATCCTGGAATGAGGAAAATCCAATATGGCTACCGAAATCAGCTATTCCTAGCATAGAAGCAGATATATCTTCAAAACTATTGTTCTTAAAGAGCTATAATTCTGGTGTCAAATTGTAAAATTTTATAGCAGAAATGATCAAGTTATGGTAACCTCTTGGGCCATGGGGTGGATTATTTCCTATATGGCTGCCCAAACAAGTCATTTCTAACATACAAGCAACTACATATTAGGAACTAGTACACCTGCAACTATGATTTCTGTTCCAAATAGTAAGGTGTTATGACCAATAAGATCAACAAGTGACGTTGACCGACTTGGGTCATGGAAAAGAAAGAATTTAATATGGCTGCCGAAACAACTCATTTCTAGCAGCATTGAAGCAACCACCTATTGGGAACTATTACACCTACAACTACGATTTTAGTGCCTAATTGTAAGGTTTTATGGCCACAAAGATCAACTTGTATCATGGAGAGGGAAAAATCTTACATTTCTGCAGAATCAATTCATTTCTAGCATAGAATAACGGGTATCTTCCAAATTATTGCGCCTAGAGTTATAATTCTGGTGTAAAAATGTAGGGTTTTATGGTCAAAATGATGACCATATGTTGTTTGCCATTTCTCTAAATCTCCCATTTCTCTTTCTCTGCCATCTTAAATTAAAAGCATGAACCATGTTTTCAGAAAATAAGTATGTCAGTCATTATTCATCTGACGAAAGATGGTTTGAAACATCATTAAACATGGCCTTTTCTTCAATAAAAAAATCAAGCAAACATTCAAATATTTAAAAAAAAAACTTCCCACACCAATCAAACGAATAAGGAATAAGATTTTCCCTTATTACAAACATGAATTGTTTTGAAATTTACCTTTAACTAACGAACTTCGCTATTTTACCCACGATTAGTAAACGGGAATAATCATACGTTTGTGGCTTGTAACTTCCTCCATACTTTTATCAATAAAAAATGTAAATCAACAAATAAATACAGATACCGTGCTTCACTGTCGAACTGTCAGTGCATACAACCACCACCAGTTAACTCACTACAGGGAGATTATCCACCCCCCTTCCCTTCGAGGTGGGCCCCTTCACAACAATACTCTTACAAATTTATTTCCCATGCTCATCCTATCCATATCTAATTAATCTAACGAGGCAGGGGTCACTGAGACCAGCTCTAAAGCCTACTTCAAATATCGTACACAAGTAGGTCAGCCACAGAGATTTTACCACACAAAAAATAAGTTGCCAGTTTGATTTGAACTAACTGTAAGGCCTTTGAATAAAAGGGTAAATTTTGACGTGGTCTATCTCTACAGCGCTTGTCAAAAGTTCCAGAACGACTAAATATCTCGGTTAGAACGCGTTTTTTTAAAACTTGAAAGAAAAAAATTGTTGAAAATCAGAGCTATCGGATGGCCTAGCCAATCCAATTTTTTGGGGGCCCAAACCCAAATTTGATTTCTTAAGTAGGAATCCCCACTTATTGCAAATTCTGTATCTACGGAAAAAATAATTAAACTATTTTTAAAAAACACATTCTTTTAAGATGGGCTAAAAAGTAAAAAATAATAAATTGAATTAATCTTATGAATCGGAAAATAAAAGCGTGGGTGCACTTAGATATTATGATAAGCAAGATCAATCACGCTTTTATTTTCCGATTCAAAAGATTAAATTTATTATTTTTTTTTTTACTTTTTGTCCATCTTAAAAAACGTGTTCTTTTAAAAATCCTTTTTTAATATTTTTTTCTGTATAATATTAAACTCTGCGAGACAGGCAACCCAAACTTCACACAATATATGTGGCGTTGCGTGCATTTAAGGATAATATCCAATTATTTTATTAATTAATTACAATTAACTGGATTATTCTGTCGTATATCTAATGATTGTATATTGTATTGTCATCGGAAGCAAGCTAGTTTACAAAACTCAAAGGAAGTGAGTTTAAAATCGATCAAAAGATTTGTACCGAACAGACAAACAAGAAAGTGAGTTTATAAAAACGTGCTAATAAATTAGAATATGTCCTGCTCAAAACTGTAGGATGTGAGTCCTGGGCCCTAAAAAGGCGGAAAGCAGATTAATGGTGCTTAAGTGTTAAAAAAAATTCCGGAACGGGTAAATATCTCGGTTAGAATGTGGGTTTCTGAAAATTTGAAAAGACAAAAGTTGCAGAAAATCAACAATTATCGAACGGGCGGTCACTCAAAATTTGGAAACCCAACTTAAAATTTCATACACAAATAGGTCAGACACACAGAGATTATCACACCAATAATAAGACATTCTGATTATTATTATTATTATTTTTTTTTTTCCGAAGATACAGAATCAATCATCAAAAGTGGAGGGTTCCCATTTACAATATCAAAGTTGGGCCTTATGGAGCCCACACACGCCCTCTCCCTTTTGAATGCTAGTGCATCCGATAGCTCTGTTCATTTTCTGCAACTTTAGTCTCAAGTTTTCAAAATACACTTTCTAACGGAAATACTTAGCCATTCCGGAACTTTTGACAAGCACTGCATAGACAGACCGCTTCAAAACTATTACCCTTTTACTCAAAGGCCTTGCAGTTCAAACTGGCAGCTAATTTTTTTGTGTGGTAATCTCTTTGTGGCTGACCTACTTCTGTACAACATTTGAAGCTGGGTTTCGAGGTGATCTGAGTGACCCTTCCCTTTGTAAGATCGATTTAGAAGGACTAAATGGCTTAAACCAAACCTTTCAAATGTACATAACCAATAATCACAAAAGTGGTACTTGGTTGGCAAGTAGCTACGTTTATCTGGATATTTAACAGAGCGACTGCTATCTGGCATTTCTCTTTCTCTGCAATCTTAAATTAAAAACATGAACCATGTTTTCAGAAAATAAGGATGTCAGTCATTATTTATCTGACGAAAGATGGTTTGAAACATCATTAAACATGGCATTTTTTTCCAATGGAAAATCAAGCAAACATTTACAAATATTTTACTGAAACTTCCCCACATCAATCAATCTAACCCTGAGTAAGATTTTTCCTCATTTCAAACTTGAATTACCTTTAACAAATGAACATCGCTATTTTACCTACGACTTTGTTCAACAATAACACTCACAAACGTGAATAAACATACTTCCTCCATACTTTTATCAATAAAAAAGTAAAGATACAGTTCTTCACTGTCGATCCTTGTGTACAACAACTACCAGCTAACTCACTACAGGGACATTATTCCCCCTTTGTCTTCACGGTGGGCTCCTCCGCAATATAGTCCGTGTGCAGTTTGATAATACAATGTTGCGGATGGTCTCTCATTATGTATGTCGGGAGACAAGTGTTAGGAAAAGTGATGGTAGCCACTTGGGTAATACGCGTGGGGCCAGAGGGAGGGAAAATCAATATGGCCGCCGGAACATACCAGGAACCAAATTAACAAATCTTGTGAACTATCCCACGTACAGTTCTCGATTTGGTGTGAAATTATAGGGTTTCGTTATCAAATGATCGTAGTTTCCTGGGTAGTCCACCTGATGCCATAGGGAGAGAAAATCCAACATGGCTGCCAAAACAAGCCATACCTAACATAGAATCAACCATAGCTTCGGAACTATTGCACCTATACCTATCATCTTGGTGTCAAATTGTAGGGGTTTATCGCAGAAATGATAAACAAATAATGGCGACCACCGTCTCAGACCGCCAGGAGGCATGACTCCAATATGGCTGCCGAAACAAGTCATTTCAAACATACAAACCACCACATATTCGGAAGTATTACACCTAAAACTATATAATTTTGGTCTCAAATTTGTAAGGTTTTATGGCCAAAAGGACAGACTTTGGTCGTGGGAAAGGAAGAATCTAATATGGCTACCGAATTAATTCGTTTCTAGTATAGAATAACGATATATTTAGAACTGAAGTTTTGGAAAGGGCTTTATGATCAAAATGATGAACATATGTTGGTTGCCATCTGAGTAGTCTGTCTGGTGTCACTGGAAGGGAAAGATCCTAAATGACCGCTGTAATATGCAATTTCTGGCATACAAATAATATCTAGCCGGGGAAGTAGTTATAGTCCAGTGATAATACGTTCAGCAGTTAGGGATATTTTTTAAAAATATACAAATATTTCCATACAAGCAATGGAATTCGTGGACACGGTCTCTTTAGCTTTCTAATAGAAATTCTAGTAATTTCCTCAGATATAAAGTTGCAAAATAACGGATATTTATTTATTTTTCTAAACGGCAAATGTGCGTTAAAGCTATCTGTTCCTGATGAAATGGTTCTATTCTTTTTCGCAAGAGCAGCCTCTTCAGTATAAAAAATACACTTTAGTTGCTACTCTCAAATACCGACAATTTTTAATAACTCTAAGAGTAAGAGTTTTGCTTACACACTACTTACTACTATTTGTTAGTTAAAACCAAACCGAATTTTAACTGCCTTTTTTTCATGATGGTGGATAGAGCACAATTTTACTTTGGTGGAACTTCTAGAATTTCAATCAGAATGACCCCAGATAGCTCTATCCAAGTGGACATCACCATTTGCTAATTATTTTGCTGATGAAACCCTACAAGCTGACAATACTCGTAAAAAAGGTGCAAGGTGAAACAGTTTCGAAGATATGACTTGTCGCGGCATCCATATTGGATTCCTTCCTTCCTCCTCCTCAAGACGTAAGCTAACATTACCCAAAAAGTCAGAATCATCTGCTAACCATCTTGCTAATTAAACTATAATTTGAGACCAGATTTATAGCTCTAGGTACAATAGCTCTGAAGCTATGGTTGCTTCTAAGCTAGAAATGACTCACTCTGGCAGTCATGTTGGATTTTCCCTCCCCATGACCTCAGATGGACCACCCAGGTAATACGATCATTTATTTCGCTAACGAAATCCTACAATTTGACACCAAATCGAGGGTCTTACATGCGATAGTTCCTACGATATGGTAATTTACATGACAGAAATAGTATGTTCCGGCGGCCATGTTGAATTCCCATTCACCTGGTCCCACGCGTACTACCCACATGACCACCATCACTTTTCCTAACACTTGGTCTCAAATCTACATAATGAAGCACCCGCTGGCCCACTGGGACCCTTCCTTTCTCTTACCTTGCTCATCCTACCCATGTCTAAATAATCCGAGATTCATTTAAGCATAAACCAAGCTTTTCAAATGTTGTAAACCAATCACAAAAGTGGTACTTGGTTGGCAAGAAGCTAAGTTCACCTGGATATTTAAAATGAGTGAGTGCTACATCAACTAGATACCCCATTTCTCTTTCTCTGCAATCTTAAATTAAAAGCATGAACCATGTTTTCAGAAAATAAGTATGTCAGTCATTATTCATCTGACGAAAGATGGTTTGAAACATCATTAAACATGGCCTTTTCTCCAATGGAAAAATCAAGCAAAGAATTTCCCTTATTTCAAACTAATTGCTTTTAAATTTAACTTTACCTAACAAACTGCAATTTTACCTATGACCATTCAACGATAACATTCGAAAACGTGAATAAACATACGTTTGTAGTACATGACACTAGTAAGCGGCATGATTATTTACTTGAACCAATATTACACACCACAAACGTATAATTACGTAATCCACGCTACCACATTTAAAAATAATTTACAAGAATACACAGAAACAACATCAATTTCCTTTTCATTACTCCACCCAGTTTGTTTACCTTGCATAAGAACGGTGTTCTTTCCTTTAGGAGCTCGAATTGCCAATTGGTCAAAAGTGATGACTTCTCCTCCAGCTTTCAATATTCTTTCACGGGCACCTTCAGTTACACGCAGAGCACACACCTGCAATGGATGGATCAACATGTACAACGTGCTTCACAAAACAAAAACCGAACACAAACATTATGAAAGGCACAGCCATGTTCTCAGAGGAATTTTATCATCAGAATCTTTCAGCCCCGAAAGATGGTAAAAATAAAATGTATCATCATTAAACATGGCTTAGGTACTTGATTTTTAAAGTAATTATGCCGAACATGTCAGAGAAGTAAGAAAGACAGATTCCCATTTTATGCTGTAGGAAGTCATCCCACAGAAATATGTTGCTTTGATTTCAAGGGCCAATCAACATACCTTGCAAATTCAAGTAATATTAAATTCAAAATAATAATGTGGCAAAATAAAAACAAGGCTACCAGCCACTTCCAATTTTCTTTGACTGATAAAGGGCATATTTAGCACATGTTCTACGACATGTAGATTTTACCAACTTTTAATTTTAGTTCCTAAACCCCTAAAACGACGAAAACAATGGACCACTGCTGTTCTATTTTCTGGAATTTGCAGTATGTTAAATTAGTTCTACTTAGCAAAGCAGCACATATTTTGATTCTCTTTTAAAAAAATATTAAATTTCATAGTTTGACAAGGTTTCAAAAAAAAATTCCTCGAATTTCCCAAGTACCTGGTAACCCTAGAAAAAGTACTGCCTCTCTACACTTTTCAGAACGGTAATTATGCTATTATTACATCGTTTTAACTATATGATGGCGAACAACACTTCCTTCCCACACTCTATATTGCGCCTTGATGACGGGAATAACTAAATTTTGCTCAGACGATCTATTCTGTCATGCTTATCAAAGCAATGCATTTAGAAAGAAGAAATTAAAAGGTCAATGTAAACATCCTGAACGAAGAAACGTCATACAAGGACCGAGGATTTACAATACTGGGTCAACTATCCCTCTACACATAAAATTTACTATATTTATGGACCACATATTTGGAGGAATGATCGAGCACTCTTGCGAAGGCGGGGAAAGGGAAGATAGCGGCCAGATCCTAACCTTATTCACCTGCTCAAACTTGAAGGAAACCCTGTCAACACGACTGTTAGTACAATTCGAACCTGTAAGTCTCCTTAGAACAGTTCTGAAGTCCGCTACCAAAACATTTTTTTCTAATTCCACAATTAGAAAATGTATGTAAGAAACTAAAATAAAAAAAAAAAAGTAAGAATATGTTATCCCAATAGACAACATTGAATCATTTATAAAGACTAGGAAATTTGCTGAAAAATTTAAAATACGAATGAACCATATATATACTTATACTTTCGTTTGGGTGACTACTCAAACGTAACTAAAGCAGCAAAAAGGTGTCTCATCTAAACAAAGAACGGAGCATCGATGGCAAAATCACATACTCTACAAAGTAACTTCATACTAAACCTACCTCTTCATATTTGCTCTCTACAGGAATATAAATATACTACAAACGAGAAATTTTCCGTTTGAAAACCAAGGTAGAGCATCAACTTCACTTTCGGGAGATTCCAGGTTCGATCCAGCGCCCGACCATCCTCAAGTTCTTTCTCAGTCACGCCGGGCTTTGGCCGTCTCTTTTACCCTACTCTCTACGGCCTGAGCCATAGATATCTAAAGACCATTAATTCAAATCTGAAATTCCTGTCCTAAAAAAACTTTCACACCAGCCGTATTCAAGTCTTTCACGGGCACTTTCAGTTACACTAAAGCACACACCAGTAATGAAGTTATCGACATGTACTGTTCAAAGATCGAACACAATGAATGCACAGCTATGTTCTCAGAAGAATTTTATCATCAGAATCTTTCAGCCCCGAAAGATGGTAGAAATAAAATATATCATCATTAAACATAGTCTGCGCTTGCTTTTTTAAAAATGATTAATTATTATTATCCATTTTACGTCTTGCTTTATTCATGCAAGTCACAGAAATAAGAAGTAGCAGAATATTCTTACGCATCTTCTTTTTCTCTAGAATTGTGCTCTAGGAAGGTGCGCAATCCTAGCGAGGTATGCGCTTTTGATTTCAAGGGCCAATATCACTTGCAAATTCAAGTAATATTAAAATCAATATAATAAGGCAAAATGAAAACAAAATTACTGATTAAGAATAATCTAAAATAACGGTATCCAACAAAAGATGGCAGTACATGTCTAATTTATTCTTATCGTTGCACGAAATTTCAATACTGCTCCTATAAATTCAAACCTAGAGAGTTTAAACGTTTAGGGAAGAAAGTTCATACCCAATTTAACAGCATGATCGATGCCGATTTTTTATTTTCGTTTCCCTTCATTGTTGTTGTGAATATCGAAACCTATAATGAAGCTCTTTCAACAATGAACAAAAAAGAAAATTAAAAATAGACATCGATCTTGCTATTGAACTGGTTAGGAACTTTCTTCCCTGAAAATTTGAACTCTCTAGGCTTAAATTTATACGAGCAGCAAAGAAATTTCGTGTAACAGTGAAAATACATTAGAGTATGGTGCTGCCATCTTTTGTTGGAGATCGTTGCTTTAGATTAACCTGAAAATGAAATTAAATCCCGTCAGATTTGCGAACTACAGAACTCCTGTCTCGTTATTGATGGGCACCAATCACCATATATATCTCAAAGGGAGGTGTTAAGCCCAATAGAACATAGTTGCCACACTTAGGAATACTTCATTTCGGTCTTAGTTTTCAGCAAAGAAACATCCTTCGCATTAGCAAAGCAGCGACACACGAATTTCCTGTAGTACGTTTGGCAAAAGAGAGAACGCTTCTCTCTGCCTCATGCGCTCCTCCCTTTCTATTCTTTTTTTGTCAGCATATAACTACACCAGCGACTGTACCAGGTATATACAGCACGCTTTCCAGAACAATTCGACTGAATCAACTTTTAGCCGCTAAGCCCCCAAAAGGAAGAAAAGAAAGGTTCACTACAGTTGTTGAATTAATTTTAAGGCCTTTAGGCAACTATGGCTCAGGCCGTATGGATGGGATAAATTGGAATGAAGAAAGTGGAAGGAAACGGGAGAACCCCGAGAAAACCCACGCACACGGTGTTTGTCCACCACAAAGCCCACATATGAGCAGGGATCGAACCGACGACCCCTAGCAGAGAGGTGAGCGCTCTACCAACAGCCACCGTGGTCCCCAGTACAGTTGTTCTCTGGAGACTACAACAATGGATATTTAAGATGCTATTTTGTTCCTACTTCCATAATTTTATATATAAAAAAATATAGTCACATTTGATATTTGATTAATTACCAGTTAGTTCCTACTAAAAACAAGGATGTTCTTTACTTCTCTACACTTCTATTTTTATTCAGATAATTCTGCTATTACTGTACAGGACTTAACTACCATAATGTCGAACGAACGTTCCCGATCACTTCCTGCATTGCGCCTTGATGGATGAAATGAAAAGACGACCTATTTCTCATCCATACTAAGTTTTTCTGTCCAATGCATTTAGTAAGCAGAAATTCAAGGTCAGTAAATGCGCTTTCAATGCAAACATCCTGACACCATGAACCAAGAAACGCCGTACAAGAAAAGAGGATAAATACTGGAACTAAAATATCACCATTCCTATAATTTATGAACCAAACAGCTATAGTCAAAGGTCGTCATGTTTGAAAGATGATATTAATCAGCAAGCCCTCTTCTGCAGACAGGGAAAGGGAAGGCAGCGGCCAGGGCCTTTCCTCAGGAATAACACTGGCATTCGCCTGTTGAAACTGAACGAAACCCTTCAGTATGGCTGGTGGTAGAACTTGAACCTGTATGTCTACTAGAATCGTTTCGAAGTCCGCTACCATAACCACTAATTTAACAAACATGTTTGCTTACACAAATTAGAAAAAAAGAAAGTACAAATATTTTATCCTAATGGAAAACAGCGACTAGGAAATCTACTGGAAAATTTGAGCTTCGAGTGAACTACGGCGCTTATACTTTCGTTTAGGTACCTACTCACACAGGTGACTACCTGGTATTCAACAACTGAATGTCCACTTGTTCATAGCTGACGCAGAAAAAAAGTCTTGTCTAGATCATTAACGGAACACACAGAAATATCACACACTACAAAGTAATTCCACACTAAATCTAATTGGTCATAGTTATTGCTTTCGGCCAAATAAACTTAAAATATAAATCTGCTGAATTATATATAAAGCCACTGAACTACAAACGAGAAACAAATTTCCTGCCTTAAAACCAAGCAGCCTAGCTAATGGTAGAATACAGAATTCGAGTTCTAGAAATCCTGGGTTCGTTACCAGCGGCCATCCTAACAGTACTTTCCTCAGCCCTAGCTGACCTCTTTCCCCCAAAAACCCTCCGAACTGAGCCACAGGCATGAATTCAAATCTGAAATTCCTGTCCTAAAAAAAACTTTCACACCAGCCCTATTCAAGTCTTTCACGGGCACTTTCAGTTACACTAAAGCACACACCAGTAATGAAGTTATCGACATGTACTGTTCAAAGATCGAACACAATGAATGCACAGCTATGTTCTCAGAAGAATTTTATCATCAGAATCTTTCAGCCCCGAAAGATGGTAGAAATAAAATATATCATCATTAAACATAGTCTATGCCTGCTTTTTTAAAATGATTTATTATTAACCATTTCACGTCTTGTTTTATTCATACACGTCACAGAAATAAGAAGTAGCAGAATATTCTTACGCATCTTCTTTTTCTCTAGAATTGTGCTCTAGGAAGGTGCGCAATCCTAGCGAGGTATGCGCTTTTGATTTCAAGGGCTAATATCACTTGCAAATTCAAGTACTATTAAAATCATAAAAAAAAGTGTCTTATCTAGATCGTAAACTGAGCACAGATGGAAAAATCACATTTCCTACATAACAAAGTACTTCCATGCAAAATCTAATTGTTCAAAGTTATTGCTTTCGGCCAAATAAACCTACTAGCCATAAATCTACTGAATACAGGGTGATTTTTTTTAAAGCTCATGGATTTCATCTGGTTCTAGAATTTGTAAACGATTTTTATGCTGTTTGTGGCAAATGAACAAGGAAGGATGGGAACTATGTTTACCGGTTTAAATTCATCCCGGGTAATATCGCCCACGCCGTAACAAAAACAGCAAATATTCACCAGTGTACCTTACGCGGAAGTTTGAGTTTCCTCCTGTAGATGGCAACCTCGTCCAGATCAACAAGAATCAGGATATTGGGCCGTTGTATTGTTCATTGTTGTGCTGTAAAGTTGTGAGTACAGTTCTGTACTATAGCGCTACTGTGATCAGGACACAGTGAGAATGATGTATTCTTTGCAGGAACGTGTGTTTATCGTTAAAAGTTTTTGGAAAACGGATTCTGTTGTTGCAACGCAAAGGGCATTTAGAAACAAATTTGCCTCACGTTCTGCCCCAGACAGGAACACAATATTTTTGAAGAAACTGGAAGAAACAGGACCGATTCTAAGTGAGATAGGGAAGCATCGGACCCTGCGGGCGGGTGTTGTGGAAGATGTCCGTGCTCGACTTGAGGTCGCCCACGAAACCTCTCCGTCGTTTGTCACAAGAAACCGGCTATAGCTATTCAAGATGTCAAAAGGCAGCGGAAACTACACAACTACGACCGTACAAAATTACAGCTGTTCATGAATTGAAGGATCCAGATAAAAATAAACGTGTTGCTTGCTGTAATTGGTTTTTAATGTTCATTGTGCGTAATCCTGTTGTTCTGAAAATAACGTGGTTTACTGTTGAAGCCTGGTTTCATCTTTGTGGGTACATTAATTCTCAGAATACACGATTATGGGCAGCAGATAATCCACATCGTCTAATGGAAATTCCGTTGCACTCACGCAAGGTTGGGGTATGGTGCGCTGTCTCAGCATCCCGTATTGTGTGACCATTCTTCTTCAATGAAACAATGAAACCGGTACAGGGCAATTTTCACGGAATTTGTTGAAAGGTTGGACGACATTAAACTCACACTAGGGAATTTTCAACAGAATGGTGCAACATGCCATAAATCACATGATAGTATGGCCTTGATTGAAAGTTTCTTGGAGAATAGGGTAATTTCAAAGCGACTGTGACCTACGAGGTCTCCGGACTTGACTACACCTGACTTCTTTCTGTGGTGTTTCCTAAAGGAATGTGTACAAAAACCACCCTACATCCCTTGAAATGTTGAAGCAGAACATTACCACTGAAACTGCGAACATTAGCGAAGAAACATTACGTCTGACAGCCCTTAACATGGAACAGCGTATTCGACTTTGTCAACAGGAAGGAGGCGGACATTTTCAGCATCTTCTCTAAAGTTAAGATGTGATGTCTTCTTTGTGCCATAAATTTTATGTTCATGAGTGATAACACTGCATTTCCATTCTACAATTCCGCTTCAAACAAATCCAAAACCTCATTCCAAATTGTAGGGCACACTGGTGAATATTTGCTGTTTTGTTGAGGCGTGGGCGATATTACCCGCGATGAATTTAAGACGGTAAACAGTCCCATAAATCTCCCATCCTTCCTTGTTCATTTGCCACAAACCGCATAAAAATCTGACTTCATTTACAAATTCTAGAACCAAATGAAATTCATGAGCTTTAAAAAAATCACCCTGTATATAAAGCCATTGACTTACAAACGAGACAAACAAATCTCCTGCCTTAAAACCAAGCAGCCTAGCTAATGGTAGAATACAGAATTCGAGTTCTAGAAATCCTGGGTTCGATATCAGTGACCATCCTAACAGTACTTTCCTTAGCCCTAGCTGACCTCTTTCCCCCAAAAACCCTCCGAACTGAGCCACAGGCATGAATTCAAATCTGAAATTCCTGTCCTAAAAAAACTTTCACACCAGCCCTATTCAAGTCTTTCACGGGCACTTTCAGTTACACTAAAGCACACACCAGTAATGAAGTTATCGACATGTACTGTTCAAAGATCGAACACAATGAATGCACAGCTATGTTCTCAGAAGAATTTTATCATCAGAATCTTTCAGCCCCGAAAGATGGTAGAAATAAAATATATCATCATTAAACATAGTCTATGCCTGCTTTTCTAAAAATGATTTATTATTAACCATTTCACGTCTTGTTTTATTCATACACTTCACATAAATAAGAAGTAGCAGAATATTCTTACGCATTTTCTTTTTCTCTAGAATTGTGCTCTAGGAAGGTGCGCAATCCTACAGAGGTAGATTATTTTTCATACACTCCCGTCATGATTTAAAATCAATCAATTTATAAAGTAGAAATAAAAAGTTAGTTTAGTACATGCTATTTCAATGTAAACATCCTGAAACCATGAACCAAGAAACGACCCACAAGATTTGAGCTTTCATACTGACAAGATGCAGGGTGAGGAAGAATGAAGGAATCATTTTTGAAATGCTATAATTTTGTAAATAATGGTCTGAAAATCATAATATTTGAACACGGAAAACCACCTCCATTTTTTTTTTAAACAAACTAGAAACGCTTAGTAGTGTCACGCGAATTCAAGATGGTGGCTAAGTACAATAAATATGTTCACCATAGAGAAGAATTTGGAGAGTAAATGGTCAATTTTCGTGCAAAGGAAGTTCCACTTAAAAAAAAACTTCTGAACTTTGAAACGAGAAGTGTGAATCCATCACCAGAAGGGAAAAGATGGTGCCTCGCGAGCCGTGATAATGAAAATGTAGAGCAAGTGAGACAGTGTGTGGTACAGAGCCCTAGAAAATTACTTGACGGCGATATAAGCACAATATGGTTCCAGCAGGACTAAATCACTGCCAACACCGCTTCCACAAGCATGGAACTGTTAAGAGCAAGATTGCCTGCGAAGCCAATCTCCCTTAAAGGAGGCATTGAACGGCCGCCGAGATCTCCTGATCTTACACATTTATTCTTGTGGGGATTCGTTAAGTAAGAAATTGTCAGAAGACAGTTGCGGAGTATCCCGAAACTGCAGGACCGAGATACTGATCATCATACCGGTCGATGTTCTCAAAAGAGCTGCACGAAGTGCGAATTGCCAACTATTTGGAAAAGGGAAGTCCACACTTTGAGCACGTATTTCACAACAACCGTTCAACATATTCGGATTAAACTAAAAAGTTCTGAGCTATCCTTCATTACACATTAAACTGTATATCTTTGCGTTCACCCACTAAATACTTATAGAATTTGAAAAGCGATTCCTTACCAACAACACTGCCCCTTCCCCGTGGAAACTAAAGAAGACCTTTTCCAAGTCTGCCACCATGACTATAAAATTTAATATACTAGTTTCATTACATGTATTTTAATTTCTGTTAAATAATATGTTATCACAATGGGGCAACACTGAAAATCAACGATTGGGAAATTTACTACAAAATTTGACCTATGAATGGATCATCGGTTATATTCTTGTTTGGGTGACTTCCGCCATCTATCCACTTAAACGTAACTCATGCAACTACAAATATGACAAGAAATCCACCCACCCCCAAAAAAGAGAGAAAACCCTAGCCAACTCTGTTCTAATCGTCGTCCCATCCAATCGATGACTGAATATCCCATAAATGTTTACTTTCAGCTAACTACATTACAAGAGCTGGAGTAAATTGTAGCGAATTTCCGTAATGAAAAATAGTTCTACGACCAAACAGAGAAAATCCGCGTAAGAAACTGCGCTTTACAGTCTACATAATCAAGTAATTCTGGTTTGCAGAGTACATCACACCAAAAATTACACGTGTAATACCCTCGTAAGTTCAAATACCAGAATGTATATAATTAAAGACTTTATCAGCACCAAGTTTTTTTTGTCATTAACATAAATTTAATAGCCACCACCAACGCCCCGCGGCCGCTTAATATTTAACACGATCTACCGCAGATCAAACGTATGAAGAGTAAAAACAAATGCGTAAGTCGCATTCAATTTCTTTAATCGTTGTTCTGATCAAGGTTACCATCTTTATTCGATGTGGGGGTGAAGAGAGTGGTTTTCGAAGGGGGAAAAATATAGATGGACACACACTGGGAAGTGTATAATTTTAATGTTAAGGATATGGCCATCCCATCTCGACCGCCATTAGTCAGGTACGGATTAATAAGTGAAAGTTGAACAATTGGGCTACACTGATAAACTTTTTAAAGGCGTTGAAAAATAGCACATCATACTACACCAATTAGCGAGTAACTACGGTACTCATGCGAACTGATGCAGGGTCTACTGACTACAGGGTTTTATTATTATTATTATTGGACCCACACCGCAAAATGATTGAAGCGAAGTGTTATTTATAAGCCACCAGCACGAACCAACCAACAAATCCCAGTTTCCAAGTCCCCAACAATGCCGGGAAATTTGCATCTAGGTTTTGCCATAAAAGTATTGGAGTTGGACATATGTTTGCTTTGGTTTACAAGAGGGGAGGGGCCTAAAATGACGAAGTGTGTTTACGCAATATTTGAACGACCCCTAAGCACAAAAATGCAACGCCTTTCATGTGGGATAAAAAAAAAAATGAATTATCACACGCTGTAATCCAGTAAACTGAAGTCTACTCACCGTTAGCTTTGGAACTTCCCAAATTCTGGTATCGTTAGTCACTGATCCTACAACAACTGCAATCCTGCCCTTTCGTCCTGGCTTCTTCATAAATCTCACTACTCGAGCCAATGATATGGGAGGACGATTGATTTTAGACATAAATAACCTCTTTAAGATTATTTTATTAAACTTAGCTCTTGTTCTTCTCGCTAAGAATCTATAAAGCTGAAACAAAACAAGAAAGACATATTAGTCCCGAAGTTACAAACACGCGTTAATGAGAACAAACTTAACCCTAGAATATGTTAGTAAAAAACACAATGCTTGGAAATAACTTACGGCAAATGCATCTTTCTTTGCACAACTACATCAATTGGATGCAGCTATGGAAAAATTAACTCAAATCTCAGATAAAACAAATTTTGCGATACAGTAGTAAACACGGTGATTGCTAGTTGCTTCCTGCGCCCGTGCAGGGAAGCACTATCAGACAGGAATTGGATCATCTTTACACCTTTACGCCTTATTGCATAGCTGCATCCAATTGAAAATAAAGCGACAAAAGTTTATAAAGGAACTCGAATGGACATATCCTGACAATCTGAACACTCTTTTATGTGAATCTTGCGAATCATTAAAATCACCTTGCCAAAATGTTTAAGTTAATACTGGTTCACAAAGCACTCCAACTTATAACACAAGTCCGTCTAGGCCATTGCTCAAATCTTTTGACAATGAACTTCTGCATAAAGGCTACGATATCTATTTCATTTTACCTTCTTACGTAATTTTACTGTTTGGCAGGTTACTATTCATAACATTAGATGTCGACTTAAGAGCACCGAAAATTCAAGCATAAAAATAGTTCTCAGAGAGACATCAGACCCTAATTCAAGAATGGGTAAAAAAGGGGTAGTTTATATTATCGTATTGTTCACGATAAAGTAACAGAAATGGCGGAAGGCGTTGCAATGGCTTGTACTTTCCTTCGTGGTAAGCGGATTTCTCTCATTCTTATATATACTCAAGACACATTTTTTTTTAACGTTCCCATACGTGATGCCATCCTGTGCAATTTCCAATTTAGGTTAAACACAAACTACATACCACGGTTACAATCACTTCACACATGATTACAAATTATTCACAAAATGTCCAACTCAATTCAAACGTAAATTTAGGTTCATCACCAACGGAAACCAGGTCTATACAAGAACCATCTCAGCTACAAATATGTCATCAACATCTTCAGTCCCGAAAGATGGTGAAATAATTATCACCATTAAACATGGCTTCTTGCAGATTGTACCATAATTTACAACAAATTCTAGAGCAACGAAGAGTAGAAAGAACAACAATGAAGCTTAGTCAGTAGTAAAACAGGAACTTCAGATCATGAAGATTTTAACTGAACTGCTACAACTTTTGAGGATTATTATTTTAAAAGCTAACAGAATTTGTAATTAAATTACTACAACTTTCGTGGAGAGAATCAATTTAGGGTCTCGTTTCTCAAATACTTTTTTATGCTGCCAGTTGTCATAGAAATGACGTAAATGGGTGATCACTTCTCTCTGGTGAGAGGAAAGGTCTTTTATCTGTAAGGTACCACGCCGACATATGCCAGAACCGTAGTTGCACTTCAGCTCTCGTGCCACGTCCCAAGTCCTAATTCGAAATATCGAGTTACCACTGAATCACGGGGGCTGGGTAACACTAACCACACACTGCTCTCAATGCAGTCTTAATGCATTAGCGATAGTACAACGTATTTATTAATGTCTACTCCTACAGTTTGCTCCAGAAAGAGACCTTTGACCTAACCCACAGTTGAGCAGGTTCAATTGTTGTGATAGGCTATATAAGAAAACACGCCATGTTGTCGACCTCATGGGGAAAATTGCTAACAGGTACGATCTACTGGTTCAGAACCTTACCAAGTGCATAATAAAGATTGTAAAGCAGAAAATGGGTGATACGTCCTATGTTTGAAATAAGGAGCAAAACATCAAACACAAACTACCATTATGTAAACAGCACAAATGCTTGTTCAAGACATTCTGCGAGGCGGATTAGATATTTAAAACCCCTGTTTGCATTTATGAAAACTTCAGAAACAGTAGATGCAATCGATACAAATTTAATAGTAAACCATCCTTGCATACTATATAAATGCTCATTTCGCGAAGAAACCGTACTTTGTGGGGGAAAAAAAACGAACTACATTATCCTCCTACAAGGTAGTCATATGTAAGAAATGACGTCCTTTAGTGAGCACACTTTATTGTAAAGAAATGAAGGTAACGATCAGAACCTCTCACTTAAGGTACTTTCCCGTCATCTGGCGGTCGGACTGAGGAGAATGTCGGGATAGTCTGTGAGAGACGAAAGCGGCCAGCCGCCTCAATGCTTAAGGGATCGTAATGACTGTGATTGGGTCCTTTGGAGGTATTTTATCATGCAAAGATATTGCATCATCGTTAAGGACATGCACTAAAAGGAGTAGCAAAGTGTCTTTTTCTATTCTATATTGAAAGGTGTGACTTCATTTGCAGCTAATTTATGAGAATATTAGAAAATGATGGCTCGATCCAGAAAACTCTTAATACAAGGGTGATTTGAACGTTTTAAATTTAAGGCATTTAGGCGTCTTGGGGGAAGGGATGTTGGGAGGTAGAAGACCACGGCCTATTTTTGTAAGTACCATCCCAGCATTTACCTGATGACAGGGAAAACCCTCAGCCAGCCAGGAAGGTCGGCCGCTGGTATCTATCTTAGGATCTCTCGAATCCTAGGACAGCTGTACCACTGAGCCACGGCCGCTCTTTCTGTGATTTGGTAGAAAATCATTTTATCAAGTGCACCTTCCTAACTACGTCCGAGAAGTTTCTATTGTACATTGCAACGTAGACATATTCCGAAATTTAAATATAAAGATTGGGGAAAATTTATTATAACTCAGTTTTTTTTATCATTCCCAGGACTGGGTAGTTCGGTTTAACTTGACACAATTCCCTACTTACCTATAACTGTACGGTTGGGAATAACTCTGTCATACACTGCTACTTTTGAGTTATACGTAACAGACACTCTAGTAACTGATATCGAAAAGTAACAGTTTCGGCCATACCCAATGTAAGGCTTAGTTACATTACATTGTAGAGCTGCTCCAATGTTAGGAAAAGCTAACTTGCCTTTTTGAGTCCTTGTCGTATCTTCAATGTGCCGCTCTTTTCGAAACAGGACAATCAAACCGATCCTAATCTCATTTAGCTTTTATAGTAAATAATGTCACCATAATGTATTATGATAATACCGATAATTTTAATATTTCAAAGACAAAACGCTTCATGCAATCCAAATGCAACTTCTTTATTTAGCTTCATGAACAACTACATCAGCTGTTCATGGCATCCGGCAATCATTGAAACAGATTAAAAGAAACTGTTACAGCAGTTTCTCACACTTATTTAGAACCAAATTCGTATGTTTCATCTCTATCACTAACGCGTGCTTCAAAAACTGACCTTACCAACAACAAAAATAACGTAGATCATAATTTAAAAAGCACTTATTCGGTATATGGCATCCACTTTTTTTAAGGCTCTCCAGATCAAAGTAAATTCAAATATCCTGGAGTGGTAGGTTAGGTTAGCGATCACCTTCCGCAGTTGAATGCCGTATACCGAACTCATTTAAAATTCTACTCAAAAGGGTACCACAGAACCTTTCTACATCATGTACAAGGAAGCAATTTGATTTTGCACGTCATTTACGTGAACATAAAACTGCTATTAACCGAGAAATAGAACCTTATACCTAGTGTACAAGAACACTTCCCACGTAAAAGTTTCTACTAGAGTGCGTCACGTAAAGCAGACCCCATAGCATGTTCCATCACATTCCGCATACTACAAATAGAAATAATGATACTACCATTTGAAGAGTGCATTCACCACCACATGAAGAGATTACCCCTACCCTACTGTTGTACTGGTACAATTTGATATAATATATGAACAGCTGACGAATAGTTACAGCACGATGGTTGTCGTAATTTGTCCACCCTGGCAACTGCATCCGGTGGAATATCTACAGTTGGAACATGTTAAGGTTCTGCTTTACGAAACGCATTCCAAGTAGCCTTGTACACTATGTCTTCACTGCAAGTTTCGATTGCTTCCTTGAATATAGTGTATAAAGGTGCTGTGATACCCCCTTTGTCTGTATCGTAAAATACAGATTATGTCATTCCACTAAATCGGCTCCTTACACTTAAACCACACCTTGATTTTTCATCAGATTCTGGACACTACCCATTCCAATTCCGTAACATTTGAGGTACAACGCCGCATAACGGAAATACTTTATGTAGAGAATTACCTCGCTTTTGTTGGGGGGGTTGCTAAACCTGTTACTTCCAAGCAGTCTCCAAAATTGTTTGAATCAAGGTGGAGTCGCGTTCTGCGCCGTTGCAGTACGAAAAGTAATTTCTAATTCGCGGAAATATCTTAAGTCCACTCCTAGACTGCAATAATCGAAACACAGTTTTCGTCAAAACATAAATCTCGAAATAAATTGCCATGCTTACATACCTTTACCAGCAAACGCAAGTACACATCTTGGGACTTCGGCTCTCGCCTGACGACCTTTCGGTCCCACTTGTGGTTTATGTCGATTCCCTATAAAAACGAAAATTACATTTGTTAACACTCTCAATACTGAATGATCGCACATATAAATGAAAAACCATCTGTTACAACACGATGTAAATCGATTAAAATATTTTAAGAGCAAACAACCACTCACCATTTTTCTCCACGCATAACAAAACGACCGGAAGACAAGAAACACTGTAACTCGCCGTTGCCAGGTCTGAGGAAACGGAAGTAGAATAGACACTATTCTGCCTTTTACCTCATTTCTTGACCAGGAATGCAGCTGTGCAAAAAGAACAGTACTACACAAGGACGTTTTAAGTATTACAGGTCACGCACGACCGGTATGTACTACACAAACTAATAAATTTCTGTTCTATTGTATTCTATTCAAAATACTTAGTAATTAAATGTTTCAGCTACAATTTTCACAATGAGATAGTCATCAAAAGTGAAGATGAAGAAAATAGTGCAAAACGGAGATGAAAATTGAGAAAATAATTATATAGAAATGTTATATAAAATATTAAAAATCTGAGTGTTCAATTTCACAGAAGTATGTATAAAATCAGCTCATCGACCCCATAGCACTGGGTGCTATGATATAACAAACTTAATCCTCCCATACAAAGGAAAATTACTAACCATTACTTTCAAGACATTTAATGAGCTCGTAATACCAATAACAGTAATTTTTGCTTAACAAGGCTGAGTTCTTTCATTTTTGCTGCATAATCCAATTTTATTTTGAGTGAAGCGTAATTTTATGATGAACTAAAGGTTTGAAAACCAATTTTTAGGTATGGGAAATTTTGTAATGTCAGTACTTTGAATGGATTTGCAAATATTCCAAATAAAGTTATAATATATCCATTAAAGTGTAAGGGAAACCATATGCAGAATATTTCACTCGTCAAATGTACAGTTAGCCTCAAAAGATTGTATCCAGTCGTAAAATTTCTTCTCCGAATGACTTTGGAATGAATAAGCCAATCTGCAAATGGTTCCCTCAAAGTAAAAGAGAATGCGATTTTCCGTAAGTTACAGAAAACTTTACCAAAAAAGTAGATCAATTCCAGTTTCACGAAGATGAAATTTTACGATTTGGTACAAACTTCTGACGTTGATAACCTAATATACAGAAATGCAAAAGATCTTTCTGATTTTATGACAAAAATTTTAAAAGTAAGTAGTTTCTTATTAAACACATTCATTATCATAAACTTATTTGTAACTTACGTAAAAACAAAAATTTTAGTGTTGCAAAATTAGAATAAGATATAGTTTGTAATCAAAATATGTTCTGCATGATTAAAGTAATCTACAGGTGCGTGGTAATTGAAGGGGTAAAGTGGGAAATTCTGGATCACTTTCAGATACTTAACCGGATCATTATTGCCTTTGTGCTTTCTAGGGAGGAGGCTTATTAATAGCTTGATGAACGATAATAAATCACTGCAAAGGTAAAATAAAATACAATTGAAATAATTATAATATACTGAAATGGAATCTGAACTCAGAATGCAATCAGTGACTTTTCAGTATCGCCAGATAGTAACGCTTAACATCTTTGAATAATCAAGACATGTCTTACTGAATGGCATGTTAGATTTCGTTGTTCATTACGTTGAAAATTAATTCACTGTTATCAATGACTAGGTCTTGTTAGACAATTTGGCAAAAAAGGTCTTAAAGAAATAGAGAGAGATGGTATGATACTACTGTCAAAATTTGAAGACTTTCAATAACTCCGGTACGTTTAAAATGACAAGTAATAATATTCCCATCAAAAGATATGTTGGATGTCGCAGTTTATAGAAAGAAAATATTTTAACAAACATTAATAGATAATTTATGATGAACAGTTCATGTCGAAGAACGAGATTCATGTAAACTTTCTGTCTGTATAAGTCATCAATAATCATAATTAAGCCAACTGATCTTATGAAAGAAAAATGTTGTATGATTAGAAGTATGTGTTGTTTTTGGTTTATTATTTCAAGACTGATCCACAGAAATCAGTTTACACTTCCTGAATTACAAGACCAACAATCAAATAGTTGATGAGGACCTACCGAAATTTAATCGGTTAGATATATTTTGAATATTAACGGAACAAAACGAACGGGGACTCGCTCTTACGGGTTTATAGATGACTTGTGTTAGAACGTATTAAGACTTAAAACATCGTCTAATGTGTTATTTATTAATGTCACCCGTTAACGGCCTTCCATTAGATATGACAACGCAACATCTTTAGTCATGAAAGATTTCCTTCTCAAAATAGAATTAAATTTTGCCGCTAAATTAAAAAATACTATCAGATTTGCTCTATATCGCACAACATTTTGGCACAAAATTTATGTACAATTTAAATTATTCAGTTTCATTGCTTTCAACCATTTAATATTTCTATGATAAGCTAAATTTTACTATTTCTTGACATGTTTTAGCGGTGTAGAGTTGGCAGCTCTACGACCTGGCAGTACAACATTCAAGATGTCGTCCTTTGTCCATCTCCGAACTTTGCCGATGTCATTCAAGGCGATAAACCTGACTGTAATAATTTCCTCTGAATCTCATTACTCCCAACAAGGTATTAAGTAATATTCTGTTAACACGCCTAAGTGTATACGTAGATGAAATAATTGGAGATCACCAATGTGGATTTAGAAGAAATAGATCAACGTTGGGCCAGATTTTCGCCTTGAGACTAATTTTGGAGAAGAAATGGGAATACAATGGGGCGGTTCACCAATTATTCATTGATTTTAAGAAAGCATATTATTGTATCAAAAGGGAAGAGTTATACAGTATCCTGATACGATTTGGAATTCCGAAGAAATGGTTCAACTAGTGAAGATATGTCTCAGCGACCCAATAAGCAGAGTACGGATAGGTAATAATATGTCTGATAGTTTCAAGATTCGCAACGGATTGAAACAAGGCGATGCCTTGTCAACACTACTGTTTACCTTTGCATTAGAATATTCGATTTTAAAAATTAAAGGGAACAAAAAGGGACTATCATTGAATGTTTTGAATCAACTGTTCGTATACGCGGATGATGTAGGTTTAATAGTGGACGATATAGATGCACTACAAAGCAACACCGATGTCTTAGTAGAAGCGTGCGATGAGATAGGTCTACAGGAAAACATAGATAAAACAAAATACATGATAACAAGCCGGAACACAGGGAATGAAGGAAATAAAAACAAAATAAGTAGGGATGAGGTCATAGAGAAAGTAAACAAATTTAAATACTTGGGAGCATACGTAACAAGCAAAAATGAGGTCACGGAAGAAATAAAAAGTCGCTTAGTATCGGGAAACACAAGTTTCTATTCAGTCGAAAAACGTCTAACATCGTGATTAATATCAAGGAAATTGAAATTGAAAATATACAGAACGGTTATTGTGCCGATAATACTTTACGGTTGCGAAAGTTGGAGTACGACCCTAGCAGATGAACATAAATTACGTGTGTTTGAAAATAAGGTTTTGAGAAAGATATACGGGACGAATGGGACGAGATGGCTGGAGAGTTGAGTAGACTGCCACGGACTGTATGATTCACCAGATGTAAAAATAATGAAATCGCGATGACTAACGTGGCCAGGCCATGTAGCTCGGATGGGGGAAAAACGAAGATCATACTCTATCCTGGTTGGAATGCCGGATGGAAGAAGACCATTGGGAAGACTGAAACGTCGTTGGGAGGACAATATTAGAAGAGATCTTCGAGAAGTATGTGTTCGTGATGAAAACTGGCTTGATATTGTCCCGTATAGAAGCTAATGGCGAACGTTTGTTACTGCGGCGATGAACTTGCGAGTTTCATAAGCCATAAAGTTAGTTAATTAGTTAGGATAAGATAAATAGCAATAGTTGTTAATGAGTGTACTTGATGTTAAACTATTTTTGTTGCTGATTTCAAACATAACCACAATTATTCTTATTACATGAGGTGATTTTTGAAAATGCGTAGAATTGACATTATTTGTGAAAGAATTTAGAATCAGTGCATTTTAATGAAAAGAACTCAGTTCCAACTTAAAATACAAATACGATGTACCTTTTGAATCTGTTTTATTGCCTGCATAAGATTTGGTTCTTTTGGCATACATTAAACCTTCCAGTATGCAGCTGAATCATAATAAATAAAAAGAACATTTTTGATTTTTTAAACGACAAAAATCAAAAACATAAAAGGAAAGTAGAAGGATTCGTTTAGTTTCCTTCTTACTATCGCAAGGCAGCTTCTAGAGCTTTCTTATAGCCAATTCGTTAAAAAAAATGCTGTTAGTTATAAAACATTATAATATATAATTGACCTTTTTGTGATTTATCATCTTGTTCCTAAATGTTTTCTGATTTTCCATTATTGCCCTCCAGACACGGAGCAGCTAAATAGTCGATTCGTTTCTTCTTCTTCTTCATTACTTGTTCATTGTTGGCAATATCAAAATGTTGTTAGTGACGTTTTCTTGACGTGTTTCTTACAGTAATTGTAAGTTACAAAAATATCTTTATTTGAATAATGTTATCATACAAATGATTTTTTCCCTCTGTTTTTCCTTTAATATTAAAAAAATCAGGGGTCTATAGTTAGTTGTTAACATAACATTCAAAATAGTAAGTTATTTTTATTTATAACATAGTATTGTTTTTGGGGTGATATAGTATTGTTTGATGTATATTTTCTCTAATGTTTAATTTTATAAAGTCTAAGAAATAATGTTAAGATAATATCTAGACAAAATTTACAGTATTTTTCAAAAGTACACAATTTTTTATATATACGAGGTGTGACACAAGAAAACCGGACTGAAGTAATAACTCAGAGTACTTACATTATTAGTTCCTGTCGGTGGTGTCACATTCAAAGTAGTCCCCCTCTGCTTCAACAAACTTCTTCATTCGCCGCTGCCATTGTTTCTAACATCCCTGGAAGTCATCTTCTGTAAGGGTCTTCAGTACGTTTTCCGTTTTTTTTTCTAATCCCATTAACGGAGGTAAAACTGTGTTCCTTACTGTTGAGATTTGATTTTCAGGAACAAAAAAAAATCACAAGGTGCCAAATCAGGCGAGTACGGCGGTTGTTCTAATACTGCAATGTTTTTTCGAGCCCAAAATTGCTGTACGGATAGTGCCTTGTGATCGGTGCATTGTCCTGATGCAAGATCCAGTCACTTTCCCACAACTGAGGCCGCTTTTTTCGAACTTTTTAACGAAGCTTCCCCAACACCTGAAGGTAGTAAAGTTGATTTACAGTTGGTACGTCAGGAACCCAACAAATCATCACTATCCCACGGATATCAAAGAAACTAGTAGCATTGCCTTAAATTTGGACTTTCACATTCGAGTCATTTTGTGCCGGGGAGAGCCCGGGCTCTTCCATTGCATTTATTGTCGCTTTGTTTCGGGCCATAGGTAAATATCCACGTTTCATCGACAGTTACAACCAAATCCAACAAATATGGGTCGTCCTCAATCCTTTCCAAGATGTCCATACACAATTCCTTTCGGTACTGTTTCTGATCATGTGACAACACTTTGTTGTCACATGGCGGTCATTTTCCGCCAAAGCACTCACACACGTGTTCACTCATTGTCGCTTATCTAGGCCGGGTGAGTCCAATTCACGGTACTAGGTAGCAGAGGTATGGTAGTTTATCCCTGCAAAAACAATATGCATCATGTTAATTATTTTTAGTAATACAGCTACAATCCGGTTTCTTTTGTGTCACACCTCGTATTTGTGAAAAAAACAGTGTTACTATTTTATATTGTAATATGTTACTGAATATTTCTGTCTTTGTTTTTTTAATCTATTTAGGTAAATTTTGAGCTGAATTCTGATGTGTTTTGAAATTTTTCTGTTAGTGTGTTCTTAGTTTTTTATTTTATTATACATGTAATCATTATTTTTAATGTCAATTTTGAATTTTTTTATAGAAGTTTGCCTATTTTTTAAAAAAAAATGTATCAGGAATACTATTTTTTGGTAGGATGGTGTAGCATGTTTAATGGGTTAAGCGGTTTTGTTATGTGTAATTTATTATAGAGCTTTGATTAATGACTCTCTATTTTTCTTGTAATGTTGACAATTGATGAGAAAATGTTGGACGTCTTGTACTTCTATCTGACATTCATAATTCGGTGACATTTTTATTCTCATTTTGTGTAAGTTTCCATTTAATCTAGTTTAATTAAATCGAGCTCTGTTTATAGTTAAAATGTTTTTTCTAGAAATGTTAATGCCAGTAAACAAAGGGTAGGTGGCATTTTTTGGTAGTACTATTTAAATGTTGAATTTAATCTGTTTACATCAAAGTCGGGTTAGTTTTCCCAGTTATTTTTTATTTCATGTCTTATCAGAGTATATCAATATCTAACCAAAAGATTTTGGTAGGGTTTATGTTTGGTAAATCTCTGTTCATTTTAGCATAATGGTCTGTGATGATCTTGAAGATTTTGGTGTCCAGGGGCGTATGTTAGTTGAATATTTTTCCCATTTTTCATTTAGATTTAGTTTTCAAGTATATAATAAATTATTGGGTGAGATTTATGCATTTGTTTGTAGTTTCTTTGAAGTGTTTTTAAGACACTCATGGAATCTGTTAGAATTATATTTTTATTCAGTAACAGACTGTATCCAACCGCATTGAAAATTGCAATACTTTCTGCGTAGTATACATTAAATATAGATTCTAATTTATATTTCAGTGCATATTATTCTGTTTGTCTCAAACAGCGCACCCTGTTGCGTCAGTATTTTTGTTACCGTCTGTGAATATGAAATAATATTCACTTCATTTTTCGAGATATTCTTGAAAATGTTTATAATTCGGAATAAGAATGTTATTTTTTTTCAACTGGTATATGTATCTTATATATAGTATTTTTGGTTGGAGAGTGAATTTTGCCAATGTATAGTCCATATTTATTATTAATATAGTTCCAGACAGTTTCCGTTTTTTTGTTTGTTTTGAGTGTTAGTTCTATATTGATTGTTAAATTGATTAGATTTATTGTGCTCTAAAGTAACCCAGCTTCTTTACAAAGAAATTTAGTTGCATGTTTGATACGACGAATATTGAAGTTTGTAATGAATGATTCTGCATAAGTAGCTGGGTCACGATTGGTTTTCATTACTCCTAGAGCTATTTTAATTACCTTTCTTTCTAGATTTTGAATAAAATATTTGTTTATAAATAATAGTAAACATGTTGTATGACCTCCATATTTAGTGATTGCTATGGATCTAAGGATGTTTAATATTTTATTACATTTTCTTATTATTTTATTAAGGTGGTCTTGAAATGTAAACTTTTTATCTAAAGTTAGACCTAGATATTTTACAGAATTTACAATAGGAATCGTGGTAATTCTATTCATATTTTCATTATAGATATTTTTTCCTCATAGAAAAGGATACTATGGTAGATTTTTCTTCTGATTTAATTTTTTTTATTTATTTAAACCATTTTGATAATTTTGTTATGAGTTTTTCTAGTTCAGTAAAATTAGTTTTATGTTTATTTTCTGTTCTTAACATCGCTAAGTCGTCAGCGTACAGTAGGTATGTAAAGGGAGGAGGTATTTGTTCTTGAATGTTAGATATAAATTGAATAACATGGGTGCCAAGACTGAGCTTTGGGGAACACCTGCGTTGATTATTATTTCTTGTATAGTTCCATTGATGTAGAGAGATAATGTTCTTTGATGTAGGAGTCCCCAGAGTATATTTTGATATTTGAAAGAAAATTTCATTTTTATAAGGATATCTAGAAGATGTTGTATTTGTACCACATCAAATACATTTGTTCGATCAATGAATGCAGCGTGAGTTATAAGATTTTTATTTAAATTGTTCTGTATTTTTAATGTCATTGTAGCTAAAGCATCTAAGGTTCCCAATTTTTTTCTAGATCCAAATTGATTTGTTGAAAAAGTATTTTCAACTTCCAAAAACCATTCAATTCGTTTTTGTAAGCTGCGTTCAAATAGTTTTAATACGTTAGATGTGAGGCCTAGAGGTCTATAGCTTTTCCCATGTTTATATGATTTCCCTGTTTTCAAAATTGGGAAAATTACTTGTTGTGTCCATTGTTTAGGTATTTGACCAGTTATTAGTATTAAATTGAAAATTGTACATAACCAATGTAAACCTAGATTTGATGTATCTTTTACATTTCATTTTCTACTTGATGAATTCCTGGTGAAGTATTTCATGTTTGTTGCAGGGTCGTGAGTATTTCTTGTATTGATATTGGAGTGTGTAAACTTTTATCGTTGTAGAGTTAGATGACCATGACATTATCTCTTCTGGTTCTTCTGCCATTCCACTCCATCTTTCTTAATGCGTTTCGTTCCAAGATTTATTTTATTTCTTGACGCGAATAACTTAAACCATAGCATCCTGACCAAACGTTGAGATCTACGACCTAAAATTTCCTTTCGATCAGTACCCTGAGCTTCGTACTCTGCATCATGAACTCAATCCTGACCTTCACTTTTCTTGCCTACAACTGATGGGGCCGAAAACTTTCACTTCTGGTGAATATCTTTTATATTCTTCGCAAATCTGATTTTATGCCTATGATAAACTCTAGAACCTTCTTCCACTCGGACCAAAAACGTATTAACGCCCAGAGACCTAATAATGAACCAGGAATGAATTTAGGAACCTTATTACCATTCCCATGATTGAGTACCCAAACCTTTCTATCCTTATTTGAGTCCTTGATCCTGTAATGATCCCTAGTCTGATATCTTCTAGACTTTGCTAAAGAAAAAATTGTCCTTGGTTTATATGTTAGCACATAATCATTCGACGATTTTTGTTTACCTCTGTTAGGCATACATCGTAACAAATATATCTTCTAACCATTCCTGTATTTGTCCTAATAAAATTTGCTGTTACCGCCCATACAATTCATTTTATCTTATCTTATCTTAATAAAATTGAGCCTTCCTCGATTTGCTGAACGTATAATTGAGACAACTCACGGTCACCTTTATCCTCATCAACTGGTAATCGAGCTAAAAATATGCCAATTGAACAATGTAAGTATATACGATGTCGTAATCGTATGAAGACATAAACAATGCCCATCTTTGGAGTCTGGAAGCTGCAGTCTTAGGAATACCTTTGCCTTCAAAAATCAGCTTAACTGGTGGTGAATCGGTGAATATTTTGAAATGATGACCGAAAACGAATTTGTAAAAATGTTTAAGGGCAAATATGACTCCGAGCGCTTCGCGCTCAAATTGTGCGTACCCTCTTTCGACTGGCGTTAACGTGGCCGACCCACAAGACACCGTCGCTAACTTACCATTTATCCTATTACACAATACTGCACCAACCCCATCTTGGCATGCATCAGTGATAATAACTATTTCTTCCTTAGGATTGAAGGGGTGCAATATCCGAGCTTCACCCAAGAAATCTTTTACATTATTAAACTCTATGTCATGTTGAGTTGACCAATATTTAAACAATTTTTTCTTCAACAAACTATACAAGGATGGTAATTTGGAAGATAAATCAGGAATGTGTTTAGGATAAAAGGAAACCATACCCAAAAAAGATTTGAGCTGTTGAGCTTTCCTTGGCGTAGGGCATTCCAAAATAGGTTTAGGCTTATCTGGAAGAATCCTTATACCCTGCGATTAAATTTCATGACCTAAATATGCTATTCTTTTGGAGAAAAATTAACACTTTTCTTGACATTCGCCTTTTTAAATCTTTCCAAAACATCTGTTACTCTTTTGAAACACTCCTGATCATCAAGAGCATAAACAAACACGTCATCTAAATAACATGCAACACCAGGTAAATCTCTTGTCAACTCCTCTATAAACCCCTGAAAAACGAGCAGAGCAACTCAAACCAAAAGCTAAACGCTTTTGCCTAAATATTCACACCTAAAAATGTTATGAATCAGGATGAACCTGTAACTCCAAATATGCTTGGCGGAGATCTAATATCGTGAATAAATTAGCACCCTGTAAGGAATTAAAAATGTCTTCTATCTTAGGTAGAGGATAAAACACTCTATCTGTCACTTTAATTAATGTTTGTTTAAGAACAAGACAGTCTAATGTCATCATTTGTTTTCTTCACTACAACTAGAGGTGTAGCCCATCCGTACTTTCATGATGTCGAACATGCAGTGGTGGAACATATTTGGGCATACCATGTTAGAAGATTTTCAAAGTCATCATTTGGTTTCGTTGTTAGTCTATATTTTCGAATGATCTACGGTCGCTATAAGCATTAATTTTCTATGAATCAAAGTTAATAAAGATAATGAACAAAAGGAATCGCTCAGTCACTCAATTCATTTGCTAATAGCGGATCGTTCAATTGGTACCAATGTTCCTCTAACCAGAAATGTAGTCTGTAGTGAGAAATGTGTATATTTTGAGATAGATTCTGGTGCCTCTGTAGCCGTGGCTGGTTATGATACTTATTGGCAATTTTTTAATCATGTAACAATAACACCTTCTTCTTGTGTATTGAGAAGTGCTACTAATACATTCTTATCTGTACTAGGTGAGATTCAGGTTGAATCTAATAGTCATAGCTTGCCATTAATTATAGTGGAAGATGCTTTCGGTTGACTAATTCTATGACGAATTTAGATGGATACAATTTGGACATTTTGGAGATCGAATATTTTTTTAATGAATTGGCAAATAGTCATGAATTTCTAAAGATAAGCGTACAGTTATGATTAATCAGCTACTAGTTTAATATAAAGAGATGTTTAAGGTGATATAGAAAAGCCTATAATATGTTACCCAGCTCATTTACCCGTAAAACCAGGGGCTATTCCAATATTTACGAAAGCTTATGATGTGCCATTTCATCTTAGGGATAAAGTCAAAAAGGAATTGGATCGATTGCACCGGCAAGGAGTCTATTAGTCCCAGTAGTTTTGCAGCGCAGTCTAAGGGACAATTATTCAAAAGTCCTTCATAGGCAACACACTGGTGCAATAAAATATATAACTTACATTAAAGATGTAGTATGGCCACACATTGAACAAGAGGTGATAATTGCCGTGCGTGTTGGGCTATGAAAAATAAACCGCCTAAGCAAAATTTTGCTCATTGGCATCCTACCGACTGCGTCACATGAAAGAATTCAAAAGCAGTGCTTTTTAATTAAAAAAACAAAAAAACAAAAAAACAACTGAGTTCCAACTTAAAATACAAATACCATGTAACTTATTAATCAGTTTTATTGCATTCAGAAGATTTGGTTCTTTTGCATACAAAATTATACCTTCCAGTATGAAGCTGAATCATAATAAATAAAAAGGTCATTATTGTTTTTTTTTTAACGACAAAATTCAAAACAAATATAAAAGGAAAGTAGAAGGACTCTCCATCTTTCTTAATGCGTTTCGTTCCAAGATTTACTTTATTTCTTGACGCGGATAACTTAAACCATAGCAATTTCATCATATGTTTCATTTTTGTATGTAGTGAATAAACAAAAGTCGATAATGCCAAGCAAACCTACAAAATGTACTACTTTATGAATGAATCAAATCAGTAGAATAAGCTTGTTCACAAATCTTTACATGTGAATCAATGGCATATGATTAATAAGCAGGATATAGTTTCCGAACATACACTTTAAGTGCACTTCTTTCATCTTTGATTTTTCTTTGAACTTGGAAACACAAAAATTACAATTTAGTTGATAATTTGGTATGTTCTTTATATTGATGAATTATTTCTTCTTATTCTTTGTTTATATCATCCAGATCTTGTAAAAAGAACTCAATGGCTGTAGAGAAATTGGCGCTTATATTCCAAGTAAAACTTTTAAAAATATTTAACATGTTTTTACCATGATTTTTTTATTGATTAGCATCATTTGTGTTTTCTAGAAAGGTTTAAACAACAGTTCTTAATTACACACATTCCTATTTAACAATTGGGTTCACGGATTTTCAAACCTTTAATTTTTTATTACTTTAAGAAGAAATGAACCCAACTTCAAATCCGTTTTTAGTAATCAAGCCAACTTTCAACGTAGATATTTATTTATTAACAAGAATTAAGAAACATATTTATTAACAACAAATAAGAAATATATATAAGATCACAGACAAATGAGAGCAATATTGGCATTTTGGAAAGCAGCCTAGATTATACTTAAAAATATCTACCAAGATCGGGGCGTAAATTATTACTTTAGAAGAATGTATATATTATCATTGGTTTATTCATACTCTGTATATAGTTTCGTTATATACATATATTATATTCTAGAAGTAATGTACAGAAAAAAAAGCGTAAGTTCAAAAAATAAAGTCACATGATACAATAATATTTGTCATTCGTGTTTTTAATTCTGATGCTTTTTATAGTTTGTTTTGGGTGCATTTGCTGTATTTATGATTACATAAACTAACATGTATACAGTAATAAACCAGGAATTGTAGAGACAGAATCCCTAGTAGCACCTGATGAAATTCAAACAATGAAAACCTTAAAAATACACTAAATGTATGAAAAAAATAAACATAGAATAGTAGAGGGTACATGACCATTATGGAACGACAAGATAAAGAAACGGCTCAAAACTTCCCCACCACCTTAAAGAGCTACACTTACCACACTGCTTTGTCGTCCGACTTTTTGCCAGTTCGACATGGATCTATATCATTCGACAAGGGCCGCTCCCATAGGCCTATGTGTCAAACTACAGAGATTATCTGCTTTTGTTTTGGTCCGTTATAGATAAGTGTACATTACAAAAATTAAAATAGAACCAAAAAAAAATCTAAGTCTGCTAAAAATTAAGTATTAACTTGACACAAATTTTTCGCGCACTCTTTTTCGTTATACCAAACGAACCTAACTCAGCATACAGAATGTTGACTTCGCATTCGGAAAGCACTGAGTTCGAGCACAGAGGACCAATCTTATTCTGATTGAGGGTTTTCCCAAGGTTTTCCAGCAGTCAGTCCACGCAAATGCCAGGATGATACCTCAGACGTTGCTCTGCTAGCCTTCTTTTCCACAACCACTCCTCTTCCCTATCTCTGCCCGAGCCAAAGATACCTAAGGGCCAAAAATACAATAATGAATGCAATCACGCACTTCGTCCGGACGTGCACAGGAATGTACTTGCGGGTATACGGCGATAATTCACCTCAATATTTTTTAGGTATCACCGTATACCCACCCTAAATTTATAAAATACCGAGGTATATATGGGATAGTAATAAATAGAAGATGTATAAAATGGCTTGGAGTTCGTTTGGAAGACTACACTTTATTTTCAAAAGCAAACTACCAATGTGTCTGAAGCGTAAAGTTTATAATCAATGTGTCTTACCTGTGATGATGTACGGCTTTGAAATTTGGACGTTGAATGCGCAAACGACTCAAAGATTAAGAGTCACACAAAGAGCAATGGAGAGATGCATGCTAGGAATAACCAGGAGGGACAGGAAGACAAATGAATGGATTCACACAGAAACAAAGGTAGAGGATGTAATCAAGACTGCGAGGAATATGAAGCGCAGATGGGACGGTCACATAGCTAGACGAACAGATGGAAGGTGGACGACAAATGTACTACAGTGGATTCTTCAAGAAAACAAACGACCGACATGACGTCCAAATGAAAGATGGGTAGATGTTATCAAGCGTTTTTCAGGAGCTAGGTGGATGAGGATAGCAGCAGACCGAGATATGTGGAAAGAAAAGGGGGAGGCCTTCATCCAGCAGTGGATAGAGAACGGATGAATATGATGATGATGTGGGATAGTAAGCGAAATGTTTTGTTCCATCGAGCGATAATGCTGTAAAATAAAACTATTCTTTTTCTGTGAAGTTTATTATTTTCGATAAAAAGCATCGTTCTTTTTCATGTTTTTTCAACGTGTCGTTTTTAGATGAGTAGTATATTTACTGCATTATGCTGCAGATAATGAATATAATAAGCAGGATTGGAGATAAGCTTTCACACATCATCCCAATTTAATATAGCTTTGTTTTTCTGCAGCATTACGAGTTACGAGGCAAATGATGGGACTAGTTATGCATTCACTGCCAATAGCTATGCTTTCTATATCTTCACCCTGCCAAGCATAAGGAATTAACTTATAAGGACTGAAATATTTGGTGTATATTTTGCAATAAGATACTAATAATAAGCCTCCAGGGAACTGAAGAAATATTTTAAATTATAGGAAGAATCAAAGTTCCTTGAGATAATACAACGTCGAAGATATTTTTTACTTGAAACTGATATACTATAAATTCTTATCGAATCCCGTATATATACACTTATACTATACATCTTATACTATATACTGTATATTCTATAAACTCTTATCCCGTATACGTTAATTTCTAACTACGGTATTATTCAAGGAAGATAACTATTTTTGATCATCCATAGTCCGCAAAAATCATTTACCTGTAGCTCCAAATTCCGGAAATAACCTGCTTCTATTCAAGGACAGAAATGTTTGCTTCTACTAGTACATTGTGTTTCACTATAAAAACTGAGGTCATTGCTTCCTCATGCTCCAGTCTCCCAGCCTCAACCTATAGTTTGAAAATATACACATGCGGTTACAGACGGTAACAAAAAATATTTTATATTATAGCATATTTAAGAAAGTACTTGTATAAATCCGAAACGAATACTCCTGTAAACAAACAACTACATATACATTTCTTCTCATAAATTTGGATTTTATTTATGGCATTTAGGCATCTAAGGCTCATGGCGGGATAGGGGAGGGGAAGAGATGCGGAAACGGGTTGGTCAGGGTCTAAGTTAAAGCAGTGTCCACATTTGTACAATTTCGAGAGAGGGAGAATTTTTTTCTCAGAACGTAGAAAATCGTACTTTATATCCCTTCATATCCCAGGCTTAGGGGATATTTCGAAAAACAAAGCCAGGGAAGATTTTCGCAGAGAGGTGGAAATCCTAACCAACCCCCGCTTCAAATCGAACAGTGAATTAAAGGTACCATACCGGCAGTTAGTTGGTGTGACTGAAAAAACTGGAAAAACCTGTCAGGATAGTTGGCCGCGGAAATTGAACACACGACCTTCCAAATGCTAAACCAACGCTCTACCACTGAGCCACGGCTGGTCGGTGTTTTTTTCTAATTAGTCTGTTGTAATAGAACTCTGAGCAGTATTATTTCAAATTATATCGTAACGTAGTCACATCCCGCGGCTCCGACTGCGCTTTTTGAAATTAATAGCTATCGGAACGTAATAGTATGGGGGCCATTTTAAAAATTGATTTAAATAAAAATAGAGTGGCAACGCTGACAACCGGGTGCTTGGGTAAAGGGATATCCACAGTATGTTGCGATTTTCTCGAATATATGTATTCTCAAAATTTAGTGACGATACTTTCAACGACATGGAAGCAATTATAATTATTTTATTTTATCTTTTGAAATTAGTTGGCAACACTGGCAACTGCGGCGCCGGAACTTCCCACATGAACTGTCAGAGTACCAGGGATTAAATTCTAAGCCGCTTGGTGGAAGGGCTCTTATCCAAATATCTTTCCTAATAAGTGCATCCCATCCTTGTCATTGATTGATAATTGACCAAATATTACCGCATTTATAAAGGCCGCTTTAGACGACAGCATTTATTCTACGATGAATCTTACGATTAGCAGTAGTGCCAGAGTGTGAAAGCAAGAACGCTACAATAGGGGCAAGATGCTAATCCATAGCTTTTTCTTTTTACGCTGGCACAATGCTATCGCTAAGATTCATCGTAAGATAAAATGCATCGTCTAAAGCGGCCCTAATTGACGACAGATGTATTGTGTGCATCTATACACTGTATACTAAACCAAATGTCTGTTTGAACACGATTTAAGTTTACCTGCCTGCACTGATTTCAACAAAATTTTGTATACCTTTTTCTTTATGGTCAATGTGCTTGCTAACTTCGTGAGTCCACTGGTGTTATAAAAAAGGTGACTTCAATGCTTGATAAAATGTGAAATAACTAAAAACCAGTGCTCGAAGTCGAGGGGTACACGGGACCCTTAAATTTTTCATTTTGTATTTGGCGCACCCCTACCTTTTTTATCATTGGAAACTCACTGCCTTTACTTTCAATAGACTATCGCCGCCACTAGTTGCAGCATACCCTTACCTTTTCTAGCTCACTTCTGCAACCGTTTCCTTACCATTGTTAACTCACTTCGAGCACTGTTAACAAAACTTTGTGTCAACGTAATAATAATTCAACCAATGATTGCAGACTGCTTCTTGTAAGCCAGGTCAAACGGTTCCAGAGATCACACTAGCGTCTCAACATAGAAAATCCTATTTTGGAAAGTCTGGAAAAACACCGTACCTGACTTGCCTAACCTCCACATGCCCTTGGTCAGTAATTTTATTAAATTTCCTAATGCATATATATATAATAAGAAAGAAAAGTTATTTCTCTTGAAAATAATAATAATAATAAAAAAAACACTAGGATCCGATTCCGGGTTCTCCGTTTTCCGACATGCTTCCAACAATATTCCAAATTGGCAATTGCAAATCAGCCGCTTGTAAGTCTTATTTACGGCAAAGAAGTAATGCGCCTGCGCGAGAATGACCCCGCCTTAATAGGATTTTCTGTATTGAGACACTACTGAGATCACTAACGAGAATGAAAGTTAAGTTTTGTAGAGCTCTTCCATTTTTTACTAAAAGAAAGGAAAGCACCTCCTTTGTTGACTTCCAGGTAACTGTGCAGCATGGGCGGATTTATGGGGGGCATGGGAGGTACTGCCCCTAGGCATGTCAGAATGACTATGAGAGCACCCGGAATAGCTTTAACCCTTAAAATAATTGTCCTCCCCCCAGGGCTCACCTAAATCCTGAAGTGACTTGGGAATAATTGCCCCTTATAAATCCGCCCATGCTGTGCAGACTTATTTGCATAGCATAACAGCATCCGGGTAGTAAAGAGATCGTCAAATCCTCAAAATTAGAAGGAAAGTTCCTGCACTGGACGGGATTCAATATTTTGATCAGAAACAATAAATGTGTTAATCCTGACACAATAAACCATCAACCGAGATTTCAATAGTGGTCGAAATTTAAAAGAGGAGTGAGAACATCCTAGCATATCTTGGATGATATCGTTATAATTATGGTTCAA
>JAGDQP010008283.1:0-14642 GCA_022664845.1 Lepisma saccharinum | reverse complement strand
TGTCTATCATTCTAACATAGTCATTCATGTATCAATGGGTATTTATTTATCTTTTATTACTTTCTATTTAAAATATTTGTAAAAATCGGATAATTTCGACCTGAGTTATAGTTTTTTGAAGTAAAATCGTTATCCGCCATTTTGAATCGCCGCCATATTTGAAATCTACACTTGTAGGATCTCAATCATATTTATTGTGCCATTGGGATAGACATTTTAATTAACTTTTATTGTATTTGAAAAAAGATAAACATAATCGGATAATTTCAACCCGTTATAAGCCCTACTGTTTTAAGGTATGATCACTATGCGCCATATTGAATCGCCGCTATATTTAAAAGCTACAATTCTGGAATGTCTGTCAAAAATTTCGTGCACTATGGAGATATAAATTGTTATTACCTTTCCTTTAAGGAAAAGATAGCTTATCAAAATCTGACAATTTCAACTCGAATTATATTGTTTTGAGGTATGATCGCCATCCGCCATTTTCAATTGTCGCCATATTTGAAGGCAAGCATTATATGATGTTCATCATAGTTTCTAGGGGATATAAATTTTTATTAGCGCTTATTATTTTAAAAATTAAAATCTGATAATTTTAACTCGAGTTATAATGGTTTTAGGATCTGATCGCTATCAGCCATTTTGTATCGCCGCTATATTTCAAAGCTACCATTCTGAGAGGTCCATCATAGTTTTTCGTAAACCCGTACATTAACTGAAAAAGTTTCGTTTCGTCAGCCCAAATGATACCAGATTATCATGCATGAACTATAAACCGATCCTTTTTCAATCGCATTATGGTGAAACCATAGATTTTGGTGATACTACAGTACATCATAATGTAAGAAGGGAATTTTCCTTCGTCTGATGAGTAGATGAAAATGCGGACTATTCTGCATTTCACATGAGAGTCGACCAGGTGTTGAAACCCACGTGATGGCCTGAGCCAAAGTTGCCTAAATGTCTTAAAAATTACTCAGATTCAACCATGTGACATTATATTTCAGTACATTATTTCAAGTGCAACATGTAATATGCAATAGTTTTTTTCTCCTAATTTTTAACATGTATTTTTTTTTTTTACAAAATGTAGGCCTCCGTCTACCGACTTCTTTAAGCAAAAATTTCGAAATGTCGCTTTTTAAAAAAAAAAAAAAAACCTGAAGAGTACCTGGAATACCTCACATATACTAAAATTATTTTTAAATTTTACAGTATCTAGGGCTTAATTTGTGCCGTATTTTTTCTTAATTACCTATATCATAGAAATTCATACTTAAAGAGACGTTAGCAGTAGTGCAAATTGTCGCCTTGATAAACGAAATGTTATGTATTTTTTTTAAAAGCAAGCTTAAGGGGGGAAAAGAACGTTTTGTTCTCTTCCTTTCTATTTACAACACTATTGAGCGAATCGTATACCCGCGTAAAAATTTAGCATTACATCCCTGGGCGTGCAATAGAAAAGGTTGAGAACCACGACCCAAACTTGTTTGCCAGATATTAGTTCACTTATTTGCCGCTGTGTGCGCTGAGGAAAACGCGTATAAGCACAGCTTCTATACTGCGGCGACACCTGTGGATTTCGTACGAACTATGTCACATTTCATGGATTTGTAATATTTTCTTTCGTCGTGGTGTTTTTCTTCATTTCATTCTTGCAGTCGGGATTTTAGCTGCAGTCGAAGAGGTGTGTGTGTTTCGCGAAGATGGAGGAGAGACGTTGTGGTCCGGTGCTTGAGGAAACTTTCTATATTTTCTCAAAGAAAAAGACCATTTATAGAGTAAAATTGACAGAAAAGGGACTGAGTTTACAGAAAGAAAATAATGGAAGCACAAAAACTGAAACAATCCTCCTAAACGATATTGTTGGTTGTCGATGCATGCGGAGTAAAAGGCGTTCCGAATCATGTGTTTGTCGTCCAAGTGTCAACGGGAGAAATGGTTTGCGAGTGGTTGAAGAGAATTCGACTGACCAAGATGAAAATGACATTAGTGCTTACTTATATATATACGCGTACGTTCTTAAGAAATATAGAGTCAAATCTGGACACAAACGTGAACGTATGACAATTACTCTACGATTTCGTTCGTTTGATAGGTACGAGGATAATATGAAGGAAGCACAGAGGTGGAGATTAGCAATTAAGTGCCTCATTCGAAATAAGCCTGTTCCAAGATTCATTCTGGCGAGTGATGAAACTATGAATATGCAATTTACAGGTTAGTGTGTAGAATAAGAGTGCAATTGGAATATAGGTGGGACCCTGGGACTACATATTGTAGTGCAAGGGTTAGTTTCAGTCCCCCACATCAATAGTAAATTACATTATTTTTTTCATTCCATTTTTTTGTTTGTCTTGTATAGGGTGTCATTGGATTGAATTTGGAACAAATCCAGTTTTTGGCACGGTCAAGGTAACCTAACCTTATCCCATATAATGTTATTAAAGTATCCAAATTCCAACTTAACTTAAGGTAAGCATGGGCCTTGCGCGCTACTACTTTGATTCAATATCTTAATTCATAAATGTTTGCTTCAGATTCGTTACGTTAGTTTTTTTTTAAATTGGTTCAATTCTGGTTAAATTTACCGTCAGTGTAAAAAAGGGGTGTATTTAAACTCGAAAACGGATTTGTTCCAAATCGGAAATTGAGCCTTAATTTTTGTAATATAAGACTGACTTTAATTATTTCACTTCCATACGCACAAACCGACATGTAACTATCCAGAAAGTAGTATGATAACCCCACGAAAATAATTAGGAAAATACGCACTCCAGTCCATTCGGTGTTGGTGACACGCGGAGGGATACTGGTAGCATAGCGGACATTCCTCATAACCTACTGTAATTTCATTTGCCGAATTTCGTCTTAAATTAGTGACCATTGGAACGTGGAGGTTAGGTGCGGTCATGTATCTTTACATTTTTCACTCTCGGTGCCGGTCAATTAGCGCATGAAAGAAAATTGCACAAATCCCCACCTATGGCGGATGCATATATATAGTCCCACGTATATCTACGTATTTCACCCTGATAACACTGGATCATGGCTCGAAAAGTTACTTTAATTTGCGTTTCAATACTCCTACACACTTTGATAACAATTTTTCTCCTGTAAATTTTACTTCCTTTGGTGTAGATAAAGTTAAACAAACCCCCAAAATACAAATTAAAGTTTGGGCATAGTTAACATGTGATTATTTTGATCGCACTTCAGAAGTTGTGAAAAAAAGGGGGGGGTGGGGGGGGGGGGCTCTGCTGTCTACTTTCTAGTTCCCTTTTTTTAGATCTAAAACATTGAAGAAATTGCCTTGGCGCCACCAAGGTGCATCAGAGGTGAAATGCATCACTGTACAGCTTCAGTCGAAAGAACTGATTAGCTTGCATCGAACGTTTTTTATCTGAACTAGACAGTGTTCGATTTGTAGCGGGGGATGGTTGGGATTTTCTCCTCTCTGCAAAAATTTTCCCAGGCTCATATCTAGCCTGGGATATTGACGATCCCAAAATACCGTATAATACATATCGCACTAATTCTTTGCCCCCCCCCCCTTCTGGAAATTACAGAAATCGAACACTGTAATTAGATCTTTAATAATAGATCTAATTTGTGTATTAAAAAAAAATGTTACAAAGACAGATTATTTTCTAAAACTGATTGGGTTAGTTCGTCGAGTGGACCGTCCAATTCCAATGGTAGACGCCTGACTGAATTCCGGGATGGTAGCTTTGAGGTCGTGATTTTCATTCACAAGAAATAGTGTTTGTTAAGGGGTCATGTTTGAGGCGCTTATGATATCAATGCCGTGATAAATAGATTATGAGCAACATAGTTTATAATGTCAAGATTTGGGGAACTAGAATCTTCCTTAATAACAAATGTTCCAGATTCAGGTTTATTAGCGTTCTTTAAGGTCAGTGTAAAGTCACTACCCCAAACATTAGATGTCCCCCCCCCCCCTGTCTGCAATAGATTTTTTTATCGTTGTACGAAATTACAATGTTACTCCTCGAAATTCAAGTCTAGAATGTGAATTTAATTTAAGGTCTTTAGGCAAATTTGGTTCAGGATGTTCAAGCCTAGAGTTCTCACTTTCTTCGAAGAAAGTTCATAATCATTTCAGGAGTTCAATTCGTGCTGATTTTTCTTTTCTGTTTGTTTTCATTGTTGGATTCGCTTGATTGTTGTCCCTATCCTAACTTATAACAATGAAGCTCTTTCTTCAATGAACAAAAAAGAAAATTAAGAAAAAAATCAACCCGGATCGAACACATCTAATGGTTACGAATTTTCTTCTTTGGAAATGCGAACTCTCTGGAGGCTTGAATTTGTAGGAGCATTAATGAAATTTCGAGCAAAGAGGAAATTACATTAGACACATACGGAGATAATATCATCATCTAGGTTATATATTTTTTCTGTACCCTAACTTAACGGTGTAGATCACCCCCGCCATCTTGGTACGCACTTTCCGTTAATTTACATGGTAATTGTTTTACTCGTCTTATATCTTTCAGAAGCATACTTTGAACTTCTGTTTTCGCCCAGTTTATCGTCATGTTCTCCTTTACTCATGCTATTTTATAGAAATGCAATATTTTACACACGAACAGTATAATTTCGCGTTAACATATTGGGATTTATATAGCAAACTATTAATAATGCATTATTCTTATATATTTGCAGAAACTTCACAAACCAAAACTATACAAGAGTCAAAATAACCACAAAGACAAATTCTGTGAAAGCAGAACTTAAATATTCTACTTCCGAGAGGTATAAAATAAGTAAAACAATTCCCGTGTAAATCCATGGAATGGTCATACCAAGATGGCGGGGGTGATGTACATCGTTAAAGGGAAATTCTCACCCTTGGGATAGCGAATGGTTTCCCCCTATCTAAAAGCATGTAACAAACTTTTTATTGAAATTAATCAGAAAGGAATTAGTTAATGACTTCCAATTTTGCAAGCAAGCATCTGAGACCCATACAAAATGATGCTTGCTTGCAAAAGTGGAAGTCCTTCAGTTAATTGCTTTCTGATTAATTCCAATAAAAAAAAAAAAAGTTTACATGCTTTTAGATAGGGAAACAATTCGCTGTCCAATGGTGAGAATTTCCCTATGTTTGCTAAAATTGGCTTTGTCCAGTCCGTTCTACTGGGCCGATTTTGATCATTCTTTTTTAAAATATCAAACTTAAAACACGTAGATGAGCCATCAAGAAGCCGCATTCCTCTCTGTTAAGTCTGAACTGAAGAAGTGTTGGAGCTCTGGTTACAATAAAGGGGACGCAGCCCCCCAAATCTTACAAAGTTAAGGGCGCAGCCCGCCACGTGGAAGCGAGTATTGTTGAATAGCCCAATGACTGTTGCCAACATATTATATTCACCCCGCACCAACGGGCGGGTACTTTTGCTCGTACATATTAATACGTATAGCCATTAGTTAATACTTTTACAGGAGATCAAATATTCTTGACAAACTGTGTTATTACCAAAATTTACGACTTCTAAACACTATTGGAGTTTGCAAATTTATCTCTAAGCTCTTCCCATATAAGTTTTATTATCAATAAAAAAAAGCCTAAAATTTCAGACTTTAAGAAAATTCACAAAGGGGATTTTTTTTTAATTGCCTGGCGTATGGCGAGAGTCGTAGGTTAAAGCTTTTGTTTTTGTAATGTTTACGTAAGTTAAAATCGTAAAACCATTATATTGCATTGTATCGTCTGCGTAAAAGAATGAAATAGAGGACCCAGAGCCGAACCTTGAGGTACTCCTACATATATTTCTTTGAAATTTGAGAGTATTTTGTATCAATCAGGCACGTATCCAGAATTTGGTTTTGGGGGCGGGGTTCAAGGTGTGTGTGGACACGAAATGTATGTAATTACGCCTGAAGTTATACTATTTTCCCATAAAACTCGGAGTTTTTTGTTGGGGTGGGGGCGGACCCACCCTAAATACGTCCCTGGTATCAGTCATTTGTCAGAATGTTTATATGTAACAACAACGACCTGTGTCCGCTCATTTAAGAAGTATTTATTAGCACCCCCTCGTATGCCATAGCTGTCGATTTCCCCCCCCCCTCAAAATATGATTTACAGTCAAAAGTTTTTATACGTCCCAAAAAGTAAATTTCTTTTCCCAAGTTTGAGATTACACTATTACCAGTGCTGGAGATGGTGGAGGGGATCGCCGGTCCCCGAACAAACTAAAATGTGTGTATGGGGAACATGGAGGATCACGCCGATAAATTCAAAGCTACCCATGAAGGTGTACAATATACGACTTTAAATTATCGTGTATGTAGAGTTATTAAAGTAAATATGGCAACACTGATAAACATCACATTCACTTTGTTGAATGTGGTGGTGGGCTACATATCACCACCACCACACCATTTTTAATTGAAGCTGTCACTTGCGTTCTCTCACGTTGCCAAGATTAAGTTGATGTTCAAGGTTATTGACATCTCTAAATTTAGAGAAGTATTTGGAGTGAAAGAAGATTTTTTTAAAGGTTTCCGTTCTCTACTGGTTGCAGGCGCGAATTTCTGATCAGTATAGGCGAGACACGCATGTTCATTCTAAGCTTGCGTCTGCCCATTCTCCCTTCGCGTTCTAAGTACTGGGCATCCGGCTTTAAGTGAGAGCCCGAGGGAAGTCGAAGGCCTTGCTATAAACTGTTCGAGCCAGGATATCTGTTGGTCAGGGGTTCCGCCAGGATTTTGAGTTTGGGGGAAGGTTTTAAGTCCATATTAGGATTGTGTAAGTGGAGTTTTGCACGGTTTCTATCGATTTTTGACCATAAAAAATGGAGGGGATGTGCTTGAGAATTGTGGGGTGTTACATGGGGGGGGAGGTAGAATAACTGGTCACCGTTTTCTATGGCTGTCGCAACGTGACGCCCGTGTAACAGTATGTGCAATTGTATTTATTAGAAAATTCATCTACAGAGTGATGCAAAGTAACACCACTGCGCAAGATTCCTTACATGAAAGCGAGAAAGAAACAATTATAGACCAGCGAGGATGAACGAATGCTTCATTTCGGCGGTATAGGTTGGCAAAACTGGTTAAATGCATTTTAGAGCATTCCCAATACCATTAAGGATATAATCTAAAGCAACGATCTCCAACAAAAGATGGCAGCACTACCTCCGTATATATCTAATGTATTCTTATCGTTGCACGAATTTCCTTGCTGCTCCTATAAATTCAAGCCTAGAGAGTTCAAACTTTCAAGAAAGTTCATAACTAATGCAAGAGCATGATCGAAGCGGATTTTTTATTTTCGTTTTCTTTCATTGTTGAAATCGCTTTCATTGTTGTGAATATAACAATGAAGTTCTTCCAACAATGACGGCATCGATCATGCTCTTGAATTTGTAGGAGCAGCAAGGTAATTTCGTGTAATAGTGAAAATACATTAGACATATACACAGGTAGTGCTGCCATCTTTTGTTGGAGATCGTTGCTTTAAATTATCCTTCAGTGTGAAATCGAGGCGGCATGGTACTCTCAAAGATTCCAAACCTGTTCTGTGCAAATGTGCGTATTCCAGAATCGTGCAGTGGATACGTAAGGGATTCCCCAAAGGACGTAGGAGATTTCCAGACATTCTCTGAAGTTATGGTGGATCGAAATTTGCGTGAATAGGACTACCTTCCGGCAAGTCGATATCTTAAGCAGATCTGCTTTGGGTAACGATAAAAAAGAAAAAGATGCATGGTTGAATAAGAGGAGTAAATTACATTTCAACGAACATTTGCGGTATTTTTATCAGTAAAAAGACTAATTATACGGAAACTCGTCATATCGTATTTTTATCCACATATACTCCAGAGAATATCGTGAAAACCCTACATCCTTTGGGGGAATCCCTTACGGATCCATTGCATCATTTGGAAATATGAATTTTTGGATAGAACAAGTTTTTGAAGTATTTGAGAGTGCCACGCCACCTCAGTTCTACTGTTAATATCAGTACAACTGGTATAATTCATGATATTTGAAATATCATGCACTAGAGTTCATTTTCCTATCCTTTCGGCAGCCTATATAGCCGAAGCAAAGCGTTTGTGCGCCGTCGATGTTAGTTTTGTCGTGTTATTTCTGCAGCACCCAGTATAAATTTGAGTATTTGGGCAGCACTTACGACTCCAGTAGGCATCAATGTACTAAATCGGAAAGAGAACTAAAGATATGCATATGGTTATGTATATTCATTGCCCGGAAGTATTACGTAAAGCGACGCACATATTACGTGGAGAAAAAAAAATGCATGAATCACTTTATGGTAGTCTCCAGCAAAGAATTAATCAATCCTGAAGATTTTTAAGGCCACTGTTTTGAGTATCTGTCTGCCAACCATCAGCTCCCAGCGTGGTTTCCTCTGTCTCTGGACACATTTGTAATTGCCATGGCAACGGAAGAAAGTGATGTCATTGTTATTACGTAACCCGCTGTTGTTATCTTCTGAAATAAGCTGTCATTGAGTTTGGTAAACTTAGCTCGTTTGGAACAAAAATATTACGCATCGATGGCCAAGTGGAATTCAGTGAAAGGGATGTGTTTTTCCTCAAACTGAAGGCAAAATGTTTCAGGATTGTCTCAGTGTGTGTTCATGTTGACTTGATATACAAGTGTGTTGGTTTTGCATAGTGGCTTATTTGGTTGCAATATTTTTCAAATAATTTAATAAGATTTAATGTTTGTCTCGAAATGTAAACTCATAAAATATTTAATGAACAAAGATGTTAATATATAGTGTTTTTTTTTTACCAAAATAACTATTTTTCATGTACTAATTCGAGTAATTAAAGAAAATCGTGATTAGGCCTAAACAAGGTAACCAAAAAAGTTATTGCCGTTTTGGACGTCGTATATGAAGATGTGTTCACTGATACGAAAATACGTGCCTCAGATGCAGGAAAGCGATCGGGGTTGGAGTGGGAACATTGACCGTGACAAAGACAGGCTCTTTTTCGCACTCACAACAGTCATAGCATGAGTAATGGCGAAGATAAATCGTGGTGTGAAAGTAGCTCGTTGGGTTTGTCTGATTTATGACTTTGAAAGGCCTTGTCCGCAGCCGTAACAAGTTGCCGAATACGTCCAGCTTTTGGGGGATAATTCTGATTGAACCCCCCGCTAGGCATTGGTTCTAGAAATTAAGGCTGAGAGATTTGTCTCTGTGTGATGAACCCCGCAGTGGGCGCCTACAGGATGAGAGGCCCTCAATGCGGCCACAGAGCAATACAGCTAAACGTGTGGCAAGCTTGCCGAACGCTTCCAGGTTATGAAACAGGTAGACTTCGCCTGCATTGCATAGCGAAGGGGCGCAAATTGAGATCGGGGGTACTACACACACACACTGTCGGAGGCCAACAAGGACCAACGCGTGATAGCCTGTTTGTCGTTGCTTTCTCGGCATCACAACACACCCATATTCTATCCAATGCTCAACAGTGACGAAAACTGGGGCCTGTATGGGACTCCTAAGGATGCCAAACCCTGTCCCTCACACCATAAGACCACCTCTACACCCACACAAGATGGCCTGGTGAACTAGTCGCCAAATGGTGCACTACGAGCGGTTGCCACGGCTGAACCATCACTGGGACCTGTACTCGTAGCAGTTGGAATGTGTGCAATAGACACTGCAGCAGGAGGAGCCAGCAATGGTGAATCGTAAGGATGTACAACGAAAGACCGCAGATGGCAAGAATACCATACAGTGACTAGGCTGGGATGCGCTATTCCATCACCCTTACCGAAAACTTCCCGAAACTTGTACCAACAGATGATCACTTTTTCCATTCCCTAGACGACCACCTTCGTGGAAAACCTTCGCCAATGAGGTAAGACTTGTGGCACGTGCTCACGGCCTCCTTTACGTTCAAGACACACCGGTTTTGTCGCCAGGGCAGGAACGTTGATAGAAGGTACTGGATGCTGATGCGGATTACTTTAAGGACTAACAGTGACATTTTACAACTTTCTGTTTCTATCAAAAACTGCAAGAACTTTATTGGTTACCTTGTACGTTGGCAGTTAATGAAAGGGTAATATTCAATACATTATCTATTGTTACTGCCTTTGGTGGACTCTGATCCATCTCGTACAAATATCCAAAAGAAGCTGGAAACTCATTTACTAACAGAGCCCAGCAAGCTTGTGCGAGCTCCAAGCCTGACTCCACACTATGAAATATACAAATAGAAAACGATTGACAATTCGTGTAATGAAATCTTCCTTATTCCATTATTGGCACCATATCAGACAGTAATTGGCGTGGGTGCTATATACAATGAATCTAGGAACACACAAATTTTCATACAGTAACTGGCCATGGAAGTTTCAGATATGGACATTTTCGAATGGTGGTTTTGATGGTTTTAAAGTTTAAATATCACTTAAGCAATAGAAAATAGAGTTTGGAAATGAATAAGGGTAGTAGAATGTAATGGAACAATTCATAAGACATTACAAGGAAAACATACCCAGCTTTCCTGTAACCAAACTCACTCTGAATTCCCGGGTTGGGTGGGGGTGACATTTACTCACAGCGAAACAAAGTAAGGCATTTACTCCAGTTGTACCATCAGTTATTAAACTAAGTAAATGTATTTAGTCAATGACTTATTATTTCAGTAGACGTAAGGAAAGCGCCAACTGGATGCACAGTGCCGACAACTGTATGGTGTCCCCAACCTATATTGTCCCAAAATGAACATTCATTTCTTCGTCAAATAGTTTCATTTCCAACCCACTACATCTGTCGCAAATGTTGGTCCAGGATTTTTGAGTTCTAGAACGTATTCTGTGGAAAGAATTTTGATGCAGAGCGAACTTAATGCAGCGTAGAACAATCTTCGTAATTTGTTGGCGAGTTGCCAGGCTTTTCGCCTGCCATAGAAATGTTTTCGTGGATAATGTATGGAGGGTATAAATAAGTCTCTTTTATTTTCTAAGTATATGGTGAATGAATGTCAGAAATACCGCAGCGCGACGTGTGTAATTCAAAACGAATGGAGAACGAAGAAAAGAGTCTAGTTTTACGGTTTTCTCCATGCCACGGAACTGCGGTATCTTTTACGTCAAAACTGTTTTCGAGTTCTCGTAAGATCAGGGCGATGGAAGCGGCCTAACTTCCCGACAGCCAGTGACTATAATTATTATTTTCTAGTAGTGAGGAAGTACATGAAATAAAGTGTAGACTTCAGGGGTGGCGCTAGGATTTTGTACAAGGAGGGAGGTGAAGTTCCAATCCATGGTTAGGAAGCGATCAGATCATGAACATTTGAAAATAACTTCATCAAGGTAGTCTTTTACAATTAACTGCGAAAAAATATACAATACTCGAATGTAGTTTCAATGACCGAAATAAATGGTGGAAAATGAACTGACCTTTGAAAATTGTTTCATACTGTAGCAGTTTAGGAGTCTTCTTTTAATATGGTTTCTCTAAGGTTTAAATTGTTTTGAACCAAAACACAGACATTATTTATTTGTTTTAAAACTATTTAAACACGCAAGTTTAATCAAAATTGTCAGCAAATTGCGATGATTTAAATATACGCGCTCGGCTCACCGACAACTCTATTACCTAATGGTAGCGCTGTGATTTACTGTACAAACTTAGTTCCAAGCGTTGTTGTAGTATTCGGGAGGTCGTGGGTTCGATTCTAGCGACCGACCATCCTTACTGATTTTCCAGTTGTTTTTTTTTCTCCTCAGTTGCCACACAAATGCCGGGATGACACCTTCTCGAGTTCTTTCCCCTCCCCTATACCGGCGTGAGCCTTAGGTACCTAAAAAATCTGAGTTCCAAGTCCTTGTAGCGTGTTGGTTCATAAACTTTAAGTATGTAAATATTTAGCAGTTTTACGATTACAATATCTTCTTTTTCTAAAATCTTTCTACAGCGTTATGCAGAGAGGATGGGCCAATCTAGTAACTTTATACGTCGGCCCGTCACGATTCACCCGTTAGCCATTAAAATCAACACCCGTGCTTTTGCCGGGACTCGAACCCTGGACCTTCGAGTCGTTTGCCTACTGCCGTAGACCGCACGGCTAATCAAAGTTGGAGTATGCATACCTACGTCAAGGTTCAACAAGATTAAAAAATCGAGCTCCCGTAGTTCATTTCTATAGTGCGTTGGCGTAGCATTTGGGAGGTCGTGGGTTTGATCCCAGCGACCGATCGTCCTGACTGAGGTTTATTCCAGGTGTTTTTTCTCAGTCACACCAAGATAATGCCGGGATGGCACCTTCAATATAGTCTCTGGCCGAATCCTTTTCCCTCTCCTATCTGGAACTGAGCCTTAGATGGCTAAAGGCCAAAAATAAAATTGGAATTCAACATGATTAAACAAAATCGATTATAATTAGGTTTCGTAATTTCGTTTCTTGTTGTGAGGAAGAAATTATGCATGTATATAATGGGGGGTATACACAGGTATACGGCGTATACTCACGTCAGTTTTTTTAGGAATCACCACCGTATACCCACCTATAATTTATAAAATACGCACGTATATGGGATAGTAAACGAAAGGTTTCGTTACAATGAGCCAAGCGTATACCCACCTAAAAATTTAGCATTACATCCCTGTATATCAGTATGGTAATTCCCTTTTAACATCTTTGACTCAGATCAGGACGGGTTACATAGAGGATGGAGACGATATTACTTAATGTGAGAGTGAGACAATAAGTAGGGAAGTGGTGAAGCAGGTGAATATGAATTTCGGTCGGTATTTTTGCATCTTTACGACGCTTTATTTTGTTGTTTATTTTGGAAATCACAGTTTGTGCGATGGGGATTTTTGTGTAGTTTCATACTTGATGCAAGCGTAATCCTGTTAGTTTCATTCGGTTTCCAGCTTCAACGCTAAGAATAATAAATTTTGACCGCTGCTGCATGCATAACAGTTTGATTTCGTAGACCAGACCTACTCGCTGGCGTTGAGAGAGAAATTTTTTGCGTTGTATTTTCTTTTGAACACTGGGCTGGAAGAGACGTTGTAACCCAGCTGTGTAACACGAATATTCATTCGCCAATATGGATGGCTGGTGCTGGCTGACGTTTCGCTCACACCGTAACCCTAATCACGTTAATATGTACGCTGCATGTCGATTATTTTTAAAGGGGATGTTGCCCAATTCGCAGTAGTCCTCGGGACGGGATCTCTGCGGTTTGACGAGGAAATTGTCCATGAACGCTTTCGAGGCTATACTTGGCTTCTTCTGCAAGTAATGATGTGTGGTAGCCCCCTCCCCCCAGGTGAGCTTTCTCGGAACACTAGGAAACTTTGCATTTGACATGGCAATATATCAAAGTGAATGTTAAAATAATGTATACAAGAAGACAAAACTATATAAAGGCCCTTCATATCACAATGTGTATCCGATCCATCCTGCCTGCCAATTTAATACGATCCCAATGTTGTCAGACGTAAAACTTGTCATGACATGAAAAAGGCTTTGGAAATCTTGTGTTGCCAACTCTAGTACGTGAAATATTAGGAACTAACTAACGTAGAACAATATTAGGAGTACATACATCTCCCACCTTCCGAGTTAACCATAAAATAACCCCAGAAATGTTCGTAATTGGATATGAAATGAGAATACATGTCAAATTGTGACTTTCAACCTTTGAGTGTGGTGTGAAAATAATGATTGACTTCGTTACTTTGATTTTTCTCCAACGCTGTTCGTGGGTGACGATTTGTCAACGTCGGGAAGCAGCCCTGAAGCCAGACTATCGAATATCACAGTGAGTGGTATGGGGAAGAGCTGGAACCATGTAACGTAGATAGCTTTATCTGATTTGAGGGCTTTCTAGTTTTGTCTGACATAGTACTATTTTTACTTTTCAGTCAGAATCTGAAAGGAAAGACACATCCAGCATCACTCCGTGTGTTGTTGCTCAAGTATTTTAAGACATGCCGCATGTGTATGTTCTATATGACTTTTTCAAAATGTATTTGTCGCGAATCGAGATATGCATCAGAAAGAAAAGAAAGTGAGAAGATAATGTAAAACCGTGGGACGGTGTTTCCTCCAGAAGATTTCATTCGGCGGGGGGCAAAGTCCCCTCGATAGCATACCTGAAAGAAACAGTGCGTGGGAAGCCTTCTCAGCCAAGTGAGTACTGTTTGTTTGTTTTCCTGTCCATTATTCAAATATGAATGCTTCAGAAGGCAGCAGCTCCTTTCAAGGCAAGCTCTGTTCATGGGATCCGTTTTACTTAGTGAACTATTTCTTATATTGTCAATACGTTGTTTCCATTTCATCTTCTCTTCGACCATTCCTTAATTTGTCTCCAGTATACAATCTCCGCCTAACAAACATCTTAAGCAGATGTTGCTTCTTTATTATTTTTGTGGTTACGGGTTGGTAGTGATTTTGCCTTCAGGATATCTTCTCATGAGTTGAATCCAGTAGCCAGACATTTAGACAGGTTTTATAAGTTTTTCCTCAGTGACACTAAGCTAATGCCGCGATGGTACCTCAAACAAGACCCTGACGACTTTCTTCTCATATTTGCTACCCTGTCTCAGACTGAGCCAAATGCCTAAAGGCCGTAAATACAGTATCACTTCAGTTTTCCAGTAT